>JBDFRD010150024.1:0-12427 GCA_039654405.1 Bullina lineata | reverse complement strand
TCTCTCTCTCTCTCTCTCTCTCTCTCTCTCTCTCTCTCTCTCTCTCTCTCTCTCTCTCTCTCTCTCTCTCCTCTCTTCTCTCATTTTCTACCACCTCCTCTCCCTTCTTCTCCACCTCCAAATGAAATTTCCACTGTCCTTGAAAAAATAATTTTTCGGGAGGTTCAGTATCTTTGACTTTTTCTGTTTCCACTTGCTGGGTAACTTGGGGTTATCAATGTGTTCTCAGGCTCCTTTTGTGGATTTTGTTGTTCCAGTTTGTTGACCACAAAGAAGCATATATAGGCCTATTATGATGTCTACATAGTCTCTGAATTGGGTCTACTGGTTCGGCATTATTATCAAATGAGTGCCATATTGTAGACAAAGCATCAAAACACGAATAGAAACAAGGGACAACAATTGATCAAATATGGCAACATCAGACACTGGCTCAGAGACGTAAGCTTAGAAGACGCAGACTCAATGACAGGAGAGGAGATGCTGATGGAACTAACACAATAGAATCAATGACAGACACAGACGGAAGAGACACCACAAAATCAACAGTGGTGCCATCAGACATTGGACAATCGTCAAATTCACAGGAGGGAGGAGACATTGACAAACGTATATAGAGGATATCATCATGAGAATCAAATTTGTGATAATATCAGCAGAGGGAGAAGCAGTATATCTGTATCTGTTGTCAAATAGGCCAACGAACCAGGGTTTTGCTGGGTGAAAAGGCCAGAGGGCTCAGTCTTAGACAAATCAACGCAAACAGGGTCCCAGGGATAAATGCTGATGCTACAAAATCCCAAGACAATGGCATCTTCTTTCATCCTCATTTCCCATGCCTACCTTAACACTTTTAATTTAGCAAACTTGCGTTTATTCTTCCTCTTGACTTTCTTTTCCCCCATGGCCCTGAACTACATGTTTTAGATCTACGATGTCATGATTTTACATTTTAGTCCTGCTGAGTAGTATGCTTCAAAACGTCAGTGAAATATTTATGTTGCGATAGTTTCCGATGCTTTACAGGCTCATTTGTTGACTTTGTCAGCACTTTTTTCTCGGCCAAAACTGAAGTGACACTGACTATAGAAATTCTATGGTCCAATGCTACTGTCGGACAACAACTTTCATTATATTTGTTTTATTATTTTTTGCCTGGCATCGTTCAAGCAGTCTACTTTGCTGGCAGGCATTCTACAAAACCTCAATGCCCTTTCCAGCAGACCTTTTTTTTTTATTTGTGCAAAATTTACCAATGAAGCAAGACCTCTATACTGTGTGAAGTTTTGAATATAATAAAAGGAAACAATCTACAAGAATTTGGAATCTTTAAACTTTAAAAAAAAATATATTTACAGACACGTGAAAGAAACACCAGAACCAATGGATGTTACTCAGACCCAGCCAGAAGAATATGGACCTAATGACATTGTCATTCACCTGGTCAATCCTTACAAATGCTTGGACTGTGGTACAGAGTTTTTTCAAAGAGGAATTTTCCTTGTAAGTGGCATTTCTTTTAAATAATTTCACCTGCATTATTAGTAGTGAGTATTAGTAGTTATTAGACTTTCTTGGATTTTTTTGGAATAAAAGGCAGTCCTGGGAGGCCCCATGTGTGCATTTATGCAACTCTTTGTCAGAAGTCGTAGTATGTGTGTAAATTATATAATAAACATGTACTACTTTCATGATAGCTTTTTGTGTCCTTGCTTTATAATGTATTTAATCATCCGTTAAAATTGATAGATTGGAAGACAGACCATGTCTGGCATTTTCTGTACTTATGAAAAACATCTCCTGTATATTATATATAATTTGCAATTTTTGACGATGATATAAACGCTTTTTATTGTGATTCAACCTAAAGGAATTTTTATTTGGTCCTGATTAAACTTTCTGATATTTTCCTCAGCAACACTTGTCAGAGCACATGGACAAGATGAAACTCCTCAACCCATGCTTCCAGATTGTGTGTGGGGTCAGCATGGCTGAACAACAGGCTGGTGGAATCACAGTGACACGTGACATCTTGCAGATCAATGAACATCAAGTTAGTATTCTGCCTTCTTTCAGGTAGTAGGCCAAATGCTTTTTTTAAACATGGTTGAGAAAAAGGAAACATCTTATAATCTTATGTTTTTAAGCAGTCGGGAATATTTATAGGATTTGCTTTATTTCAAATTCTTCTTCTTTGATCACTTAGACTGCCAGTTTTGTTCTTTCAATAGATGACGTCTCTACATCTTCCAGATTTCCATGCAGATTTTTTGTAATTGTTATTGGCTGTGGCCACATTCCTCATATTTCTGTGAAATCTTGTATCTCGGATAAAAATACAAAGCTGCCTGTGAAATCTTAAGGGACATAACTAGAAAAGATTTATTCATCTGAAAATTTAGTATGAGCCAAGACTAATAAAATAATGAGTTATCTCCTTTCTTGATGGTTGTCACTGACAAAACTGTGCAGTCCAATTGGTAAAATAATAACAGTGGTAAAATATGAAATAAAAGCTTTTCCCTATTATGAAAGACAATATGGCGCTTTAGAATCTGAGTGAAGCCTGACTGTCATTCCGCATTTAGGGAATGAGAAAACACTAGCTTTTCAGTCCACTTTAGCCTTGAGCAATTAGTGTTACTTTTTCCTCATCGATGCACAAAGTGGAGCAGGCATTGTTTTGTACTATAATCCATTTTGAAAGGCCTATCCCTCTTGTCCACACCATTTTTTTGTCATTAATAAAACGAAGTGTTATGGCTAGCCTAATAGCTCCAAAGGCACCCCACCAGTTCCATCTTTCTCTTTCAACCTCATCTTTGCGTACATAAAGTGTTGCCATTAGTTCATTGGTCATAGAATTATGTTGCTCTCTTCATGATGTGCCATGATTTTGGGGTCGAGAACTTCTCGCCTGTTCAAAAGCAGCTTGGTGAGATTTTATATTGAGTCGCACTTGATTTGCTGACATAGTGTAATTTGTAAATACCTAAGGTCACACAATCCTCTGAATTTGGCTAGAAATGGGACAATTTTTTTTTTTTAATTTTCATATCTTACATGCTTTTAAGTGTATATTTTTGTAAGAAAGGCTATGTCACATAATAAATATGCTTGACTCTTTTATCTTCATCTGCCGCAGATGTTTGAGCTTCAGGACCCGACCATGGATTACTCTCAGGTGGGCCCTCTCAAAACACTGGAGCGAGCTGGCATCCTCAGCCTGCCTCCTCCCTTAAAGAAGGTGAAGAAGGAGGCAGTCATCGAGTCCCCTGCTGTGAAGAAAACAGGACGAACTGTGAGCTTGCTGCCAGAGAGAGATAAACAAGAACAGCAGCTTCATGTGCAAGTGATCAATGCACAGGAGGAGGTGCCGGGGTCGGCCCAGCCTGCTCAGATCACTTTGTCTGAAATTCAACGTCCGGTTGGTGGGGAGGCCAATATGTCAGAGATAGATGCTTTAGTGCAACATGCTCTACTGGCTGATGGGGAGTACAGTATCATGATTGAGACAGAGGCACCAGGGGCTAAAGAACGGGAGGGACAAGCAGGAGCTTATAACTCGAGCAATCAAGGCTTTGAAATCATTGATTTCGATCACATGCACATGGGAGAAAAATCAGCCACTGGAAAAAAGAAATTAACTGGTCAGAGAAGCCTTAAAAGTGGGTCAGTAGCATGCCCTGTGTGCTTTAGAAGTTTTGCTAACAGTAGTGTGTTAGAACGCCACAAGGTCGTACACACGGGAGAGAAACCACATACGTGTAATACCTGCTTCAAGTCCTTCAATGATGTCAGCTCTCTCAGGAAGCACACATTTATCCACAAGCGGCAGCATTCTTGTAGGATCTGTCACCGCACCTACCTCCGTAAATCTCAGCTGGATATGCACATGAAGCAGCATATTAAAAAGCGCTACATCCAGTTTGGGAATACGCACCATGAGGTGAAAGTGGTAGCGACACGCAATAAGGATGGCCAGATGATTCAAGAGTTTACTCTCCTGACTTTACTTGGTGATGAGGGCGAGGATGCAGCAAAAGCTGATGGAAAGGATGTAGCAGGTGTGGACAACACGACCAGTGCTGGCGCAGAAAAAGAGAATACAGATGAGAACAAAGTACACGAAATGGGAAGTGATGCCGCAAAGATTGAAACAAATGAAGATAAAGTCCATGAAGGTGTGGACATGGATGCCCAGCAAGGAGAGACTACTCAGGTATCAGAGGATGTTGTGGAGATGGTAGTTGACCCAGCCCACAAGAACAAGCAGTTGATTTACAAGTGTGGACATTGCAAACAATTGATCTACACTAGACCAACTCTCTCACGTCATCTCATAAAGCACACGGATGAAAAGCCTTTCAGGTGTGAGAAATGTCACAAGCAGTTTCGCGACAGGAGTGACCTCATGCATCATTACAAGACGCACTCTAAGCCTGTCAAATGTACCTCTTGCAACGCTTCTTTCTCCAAAGTATTATACCTGCAGAACCATAAAGAAAGAGGATGCCCTTTTATTGAGAATGATTCGAGATTTACTGTTCTTGCAGACATGAGCTTTCAATGCAATCAGTGCTCTAAAATCCTGAAAAGTAAAGCAAATATACAGCGGCATTTACTTGTCCATGCTTTTGATGACAGAGCAAAAACTAATGATAAGACAGATGCTGTAAGCAATGGAGAGAATGTCTCTCTCAAAAGTGAGAGCGGCGACATTTCAGAGAAAAATGTGGAAGACTTTATTGAGCCTTTAGAGAATTCAGTTGGTTTCTTGTGCACAATCTGCTGTGCGGAATTCCGTTTCAAAAGTTTCATTATTACCCACATTAGAATGCATCTCAATCAGCGTCCCTTCAAATGTAGGGACTGCGGCAAAAGTTTTTACTCGAAAAATATGTTAAAGAAACACATTCAGAACCATACTCGGCCTTACCAGTGCCCATTGTGTAATAAAACCTTCATACGGAGGTACCTCATGACCCACCATTTCAATAAGAAGCACAAAATGGATGAAGAAGAGAAAATGGAAGAGATCACTGTTCTCCATGATGAAAAGTTGCTTCAGTGTGATATTTGTGGAAAAACAATGAAGCTCTTCCAGAAAAGTTTGATGCAGAATCACATTAGGCTCCACAAAGATGTTCGCCCGTTTCCTTGTCCAACCTGCAAGAAATCCTTCAGCTCTGAAATAGCCCTGAAAAAGCACAGCCTAAATCACAGCAAGCCATACGTGTGCCCGCAGTGCAGCCGAGGGTTTTCGAGACGTTATCTCTTGACTGAACACTATAAAACAGCTTGCGGAAGAAAAAAAGGGAGAGCTCAGTTGGCACCGTCTACTCAAGAAAATGTTGTCAAAGCGGTGGCAAGTGCAGAAACACAGGAAGACCCCACGCTGGTAAAAACTCTTGTAAATGAAGAGTACAGACCTGAGGTTGTAACAGTACTTAACACTTCAACAGGAAAAGAAGTCTACACATGTGTTCCTTGCAATAAAGCTTTTACAGAAGAATCTAAGCTCATTCGTCACTTGAAGACATTCCAGACTGTGTCGCATTGTCCACACTGTCGTGGTGAATTCCAGGACAAACATTTGAGAATCACTCATCAGCGCTCTTGTCTGGGTCCGTCTGTCATGATTAAATCAACAGTTTCCACATCAGAGAAGAAGTCTCAGGTGGTTGGAGAAAAGCAAGAGAAGATTCAGAAAATGATGAAAAAAATCAGAGAAGAAATCAAGGTCATCTCGTCCAGTCCTGCCTTGGAGAATTCACAGGGTGATAACATTATGGAAGCTGAACAAAATGAAAACTCAGACATTGGAGGAGATAAAGCTGCTGATCAGGAAACAGAGTCTTCACCTCTCAGGACCTCGGCCAAACCAGGAAGCAAGTCAACTCCAACTAGCACGGTGCTGTCTAGAACCAAAGAAATTCTAAAGAGAGAGGAAGGAAAGTATCCTTGTCCTGAATGCAAGAAACTGTTCACCACGCCGAGAGGACTGAAGATCCATGCAAGTTATCACGTTCGTTTCTTTAAGTGTGACACCTGTGGTGAAGATTTCACACAACTCTCTGACCTACGAGCTCATTCTGCAAAGCATGCAGTCGGTGATTCATCCTCACAGTCTTTGCCAGACGAGGAGTCAGAACATAAAGAGGGAATAAACGGTAAGGAAAAGACAGCAGCAGCTGGAGGCAATCAAGGAGTCCAGGCAGCCCCAAAGGCCAAGTCTCCTCGCCGTAAGTTAGAGGATAAGAATGTTACTGTTTCTGAGGATGAAGAAGAAGATAAACTGGCTGAAATGCAATTGGAGCATAAGGTTATCGAGGTGACGCAGAAACTGATGCAGTCTGGGACACGTGGACGGCCCTACAGTTGCCCTCATTGCCGCAGGCGGTTTACAGAGGAAGAAGGCTTGGAGAACCACTTGAAACTCATTCATGGGAGTGCCTCCAGTACTTCTTAAAATATAGGGGGGAAAAATGTGCCTTCATGAAATTTTACCCATTTTTTTTTGCCCAAGTCATAGTAGCAGATAATACTTCTATTTTTGAAAGTCTTGAGTTTCAGAGGCATGAAAGGGTCATGGAGCCAGAGCTTCACAGATTTTGTTTATACAGAAACATGAAATAGTTTTGTGGTTCATTCTTTCTGTCCATAGAGTAATAATATTTGGCACTCTCTAAATCAACAGCAGTGCATAATGAGTAATTACAAGAGTAATAAATAGCATGATTAAAATGTTAGCATATATAAGATCTATTTACATGTACATGTATTAATATAAATTATGAGCAAAAGAAAATCTCACAGGAATTAAGAGGTAAATCAGAACCTTATAGAAGACATAACGAATGATATGATAAAGCTTGTATTCCTAAAGTTTAACAAGCTGTAATTTTTGTGGGTTTTTTTTTTTTTAGAAGACGTAATAAGAGTTTGAATTTCAAATCAGAATAAGATAATAAAAAAAGGAACCAGAAAATTAAAGTTTGGAAAAGATATGATTGGATTAACTATTGAATCAAATCGTGGAAGACTTTACTTTACTATTTACTTATAAGGAAGGCATGTTAACACAGTTATACATCAGCTGTTTCAAAACCGTTCATAATGCTTGCGTCAAAAGAGGTGATAGCTAGCAATAAATCAACATGTCCTTTTTTTTAAAAATCAATGTGGATACATATGTCCCCCACTTTTCATTTGTTAACTCACCACATTTTTCAGTGATGGTAGCGCAGTAAGTAATACGGCAGTAATTAGTATTCACACCTTTCCCTCCTTCCCTTTTGAGAAACAAGCAAGGGAATTGTTTGTTGCAGAGTTACTTCCCTTGTCAAAGCAGCAACATCCATGCTGTTTGAATTGATGGTTCTTTTTACCTATTTTTTTTTATTATTATTTAAACTCAATTTTGATCATTTCATGTAGCCTTCCAAAGTAAGTTGATCTCATTCATCTCATCGGCTGAATTCTTAAAACATTTAAATGTTTGTGCTCAAATTAATGTTTGCAGCTTCAAGCACAAACTCACATGTACTTGTCAATTTTTTTTTAAGTATGGGAAAATATTATAGACACGGCATAAAAATCAACAACTGCAGCCTAAAACTTTCACTAGACCCACAAATAGATCATTCTCCATTTTCTGTGGCTACCTTTTTTTTCTTTAACTGTCTTTTAATTATGCTTCGACTTATGCTGTTTCTTTCTTTTCAAACATCGAACAAATTTAAGTTTGGTAATGGTAAAATTACAAAAACAATAACAATTTTTGTTTTAATACAAAGTAAAATTGTAGAAACTGTGTGGTTTTATTTTATTTTGTTTTTTAAAGTATACACGACCAAAACATTTCATTGCAATGAATTAATATTTATATTATGATTTTTTGGTTACTCTTGCATGTAAATAACTCATTATAATAATATGGCTCTGTGTATTGTATTTTTAATAACAAATTATGTATACTTGCATCTATAACTTTTATGTTCTGATGGCCCAACGCAGTATAAGTTACAATCAAAATTACAAGCAGGTAGTGTATATCTGCTCTTGCGTCAACTTTTGAGAACGGTGTATGAATGCATTTTCGTTTTCTACTCTAGCGTGGAGATAAGAGATTTACACTTCGTCAATCTTCAATGAATGTTTTTCACATTTTGGTTGGTTTATTTCTTTTTCTTTAGGTTTTATTATTATTGCTTGTATTTTGATTGCACGCAGTTTGTGTGAAGACTCTTCATGCCTGTGGTTGTACCTTTGATATTTTTGCCCTTCTGAATGTTACTGTTCTTCATCTCTACAGATTATTCATGAAAGAAATGTGTCTTGGTATGTTCAAGAAAGATAATAGTTAGTAGTATAATAATTTTTTTAAAAAGAAAAATAAGGACTTTGCGGACGTTATTTCCCTTGGTTTAAACTGTTTTTGTCATTCTTTTAAAAGTGCTTTTACTTAAACTCACTCCAGATATAATATATGAGAGAGATGAGTTGTTGGTCTTGTTGATCCAGAGAATTGTAACGTTGTCTTACAGTAACAGTGGCACCTTATTCAACTTGTTTGCATCTTATTAATGATCATGTGTAATTGAAAAAAATAAAATGTCAATGCAGCATTATTGTCTGTTGTTTCACAACGACTTGTGTTGGGGCCTATTTTGCCCGTTGCATGCAACTATTCTGAAAAATGTCATTCATGTACATATATATACAATTTTTATGGTTATAAAATATATTATTTTATACTGATGACATTGAAATGCTAAGTGTATAATGTGTTTAGGGATCTGAAAACGCGTATGTGAATAAGTTATTCGAAGAGTAAAGGTCACTTCGAAATTGATGGATAAATCAGATCAATTTAAACTTAACAAAGGAAACATATGAGTTTATGCAAATTGGACAAAAAGCATATAAATCATATTGAACAAGGCAAGCGCCATTTGATAAATGGAAACACTATGAGTCAAATTTGTTTATACCAGTCAGAAATGGGTGTAATGTTATTCTTTCCATTTTGAGATGGAATATTTAAGTACCGTTCGTCCTCTCGTTGACTCGCGTGGTGAAGTTGCTGAATGGTTAGAGTGTTTGACTCCCTATTTGATGGTCCTGTGTTCAAATATTGTATCTGAACATGCATTTTTCCTCTCCCCAAATAAGCAGGAATTGGGTATTATTATTCTGCAGGGTAAATAAATGATGACAGATCAGCATCCTGTCTGTGATGTGATCTAGTATTGTCTCATGCTCTTGACGTGATAAGCTTTGTCTTATTTCTGTATTATTGAATGCACATATTGTACCCGGTATGTTTGTAACTGTGGTTGTTGACCATCTCATTTGACTTCAAAGGACAGATTTCTTTGCAGTTGTGTCAATTTTCTCCTTACTGTTGAGGTATTGTAAAGTGCCCAGAGCCTTTTAGGAAACTGAGCCCTGAATGAATGCGTATGTGAAGTGCCTAGACTTGAAGGCTCTAGATCTATTGTTGATCAGTGAAGTATTTTTTTTTTTTTTTTGAATGAATGTACCGATATGCTCAATGTTAAAATCTAAGAAATAAAATGTGTTATTATGATAGTAAAAAGTAGTGCAGTGGTTTTTTTTGTTATTTTTGTTATTGTATCACTCTCTGTGTTTCCTCACTTTTTGTTACCTGAAATATACAAATTTTAATGCCTTCAATGATTTGTATAAATCGTATTCATAATGAGCAGTTAGAATAGTCACTGTTCAATGCGACATAAGATTGTAAGAAAGCCAACATGTGGTGTGTCGATCAAATGAGAACTGAAGAGGAAGAGGAAAGAAATATGCGAAAATGTACCAAACATCTGTATAACGCAAAAAAGTGGATGAAGGCTGCAGGGAAGCTGGAAAATACAAAGTCGCAAAATATAATATACAATCAAAAGAAGCTATCCCAAAAAACATAAAGACCCCTGAAGACAGTAATGTCGAGCATTGGTTTGTCTTTATGTTTTTGGGGATAGCTTCTTTTGATTGCATTTGCCATAAATATCTTTATATTACATGTATCTATCAGTGAATTAACTGTCTGTGAAAAAGCAGTGGCTAATTATTCAGCCATCTAAACTTTGTGGCATAGCTTTCAGTACTATTGAAAAGAGTGCTATGTGGAAATTACAGGGAATAGAAAGCTTTGGAAAGAAAGATTGTTGCTACATTATAAACCTGTTGGCCTTGACTTCAGCTGCATCTGTAAATATGGTTTGATGGTTTGAAAATGTGAGCCACACAAGTAGGGTATTCTTATTTTCTTATTGACCATTTATTTCTTTAGAAACAATAAATCGAGTCTATGTTTTCCAAGTTATTTATTATTGAAATTAGTAGACTTTTTTCAGTTCTTAGAAAGGAGTTAGGATTAAGAAGCTTGTAAGTAGGCCAATAGGGCTTTCCTCATGAATTCTAAAAGAAGTTTAAAGGGAAAGAACTTATTAAACGTGTGTGGGGTTGAAACAGAACATACTTTATTACTTATACTCCGCCTTAGATTTCAACATTTAAATAATTTTATGTCAACAATTGTATTGCATTCGCCTCTGGATTTTATGAAGGTCTCTTGTAAACGGTGTTCTTTCACTGTTCACTCGCCCGTACCGGTAGTCCTGTTTGACCGAGTTCTCTGTCTAGTTGGCCGTTTTCATTTTCAGTGAATACGCTGCCCAGATACATGTAGTTGAATTCACTGATTTGTTTCAGCTGGGTTCCATTGATGTTAATATTAATATCCAGTTTTTTGGTCTCTTGCTGACGGTCATGATCTCGGTCTTACTGACACTGATCTTCATGTCGTATTTCTGGCAGCTTGAATTGAGTTGGTCAGTGGGTTCCTGGAGCTGAGTCTTGTTCTATGTAAAATAATATTTATCTCCCCTTTCTGATTACTGCTTTATTCAGCCAGTGGCGCCATTGTCTTGCTGCCGGATTCATCAGGACTGCTCTTTCTGGTGCATGCACACTTTTTGTCAGATTCAGAAGAAAGGGAAACAAAAAGAGTTGAGAACATTCAGTTACATATTTTTTTTAGACATGACAATTAATCTCAACAATGAAATAACAATTACGCATAGTGTTCCGGGTACAGACTTACAGATTGAAGTCGAGTCGACGATCGAATCGCTTTAGGGGCTCCACTCCGGATTTTTCCTCAAGGTTTACTCCTGAAGCCTCTTCCTTGACAGCATTGTCGCCGCGAGGCAGCGGAAGTTTCGGGATCAGAGTTTTCCTTCTCTGCATGATACAGGTGGCACCGGGTTTCATGGTTACCAGTTGCAGCCAAGCCGGTGCCAAAATGTATTGCTTTGATTTGGACCAAACCAGTGACGTCGAGAGGGGGATTCTGTCAACTGGGCATGCCAGTATCTCCATACATGTATATCGCGTAAGCTATGCACCTCTGACATTTCAATTCAGTGCCGCTGTTGACAGCGACAGGAACAAAGACAGGAGTCAGCAGTTATCAACCAGTCAACAGGCTGAAAAAAATCACGCCCATTTCACACGAGTAGATCTCTACACAAAAGGAAGGTTATTCACTCTCTCCCACTTCCTTACACCCGGAAAACCTGTTGACGCAGGTAGAAATAATACTTCTACCCGTGGCCAGTGTCTTCTGACCCAAGCCTAAGCCTCTTCGTTTAATTGCTGCAGATTGGTTTGCAGGATTTGGGGGGGAAAGAGCGGTGATTGAACTATTGTTATAACTGAACTGGAATAAAGCAAGTAAAAAAAGTAACAGTAATGGGGAATGCTTCTAGTATTAAGGACGTCAAAAAACAAAACAAAATCGATACATATCGACAATTAGTCTTCTAAGCGAAAAGAAAACTAAAACCACAAGAATTATTACATGAAGAGAGGAAACATTATAGCGGGAAATAAAGACAGAGAAAACGAAGAGAAGAGAAGAAATGAGAATTATAAATATATGTAGCATAATGACAAGAGCAACGGCTTTTCTGTAACCATTGCGCTGGAAGGAGGCGACTAAATGAAAAAAAACAACAACAACCAAGCTTGTAACTTGAAAAATGTGTTATATACGATAACTTAAATGTGAAGAAATTGGTTTGAAAACTGAACTGTGGAAAGACTAGAAACAGATGCGTGAGGAGGAGCAAAGGCCCGGGGCGGGAGGGGAGGTTGATATCTCTTCATTCCACATTCTGTCCATACTTTCTTCATTACTACCCATTCCTCTCAAAGTCAATGTCCTGGGACCTACGAGATAGGCAAAAGTGAGGTCTGAACATTAGGGTCTAAGTGTATTTCAATGTACTAACTGTTGTACCCCACAACACTACCCGTCTATCTCCCTCTCTCTCTCTCTCTCTCTCTCTCTCTCTCTCTCTCTCTCTCTCTCTCTCTCTTTCTCTCTCTCTCT
>JBDFRD010149913.1:0-12430 GCA_039654405.1 Bullina lineata | reverse complement strand
GGGGGGGGGGGGTGGACGTGATCATTGGCAAAATCAAAATGACTGTATTACAAAAATTACAAAAACACTTCAGCAGATGGATGCACAGGCGTTATGACCAGCACATGGCTTGGCCCCTTTACAACAGGAGTTGAAGAGCTGAACACTGAAACAATAGTATGAAGAGTTCACTTTCTAAATACTGTCTACTTGCATAACTCCTGCCAGGATTCCTTGTGTCTTTAATTACCCTCAGCTTTGTGAGTTAATGATTACATTGAGTAAACAAAAATTGATTGTGAGGGAATGAATATTTCATAAATTCCAATATTCAACACCAGTGAAAAAAAAACTACAGGGCCCATGGAATGCATCAAAGTATTTCATCATATGTGAAAAAATGGTCATAATGCTGAGAAAGTACTCGTAGTAATTGTTTTAACATCATAATAAAGCTATATTTAATTTTCAGTGACCCTAGGTAGGAATGACACACTGTGATTTTATCTTCAATACAAATAACACACAAGCAGTTACTTATGTGATTTGACCGTTTAACTATACTGAAAATTCATGCAATCCTTTGTTATTTTCCTCATTTTGGACAGCTGTGATTTTCTTTGAAATGAGACATCTCAACATATGTTTAACATGTCTAGTCTTTCATACAGAAAGCATCTACTAAGACACATTACTCAAAGACTGCTGTTCGTTGATACAACTAATACTCAAAGGATAACCTCCACATGTGATGGATGTCTGTCAACACATATAAATCTGTAAAACAACGGCAGTATGTGAAGCATCAAACTTTTTTCTTTATAAGTGTGTGTTCCATAAATATAGATCAGCACATATCCCATGCAAACAATGTCAAGCAATAATCCATAAAAAGATAACCAATGTACAAAAGCGCACATTCTTATTTTTGGCTGGGCCCAGTAATCAAACACGGACCAGAAACACTTGCGAGTTGTAAGTGGTGTAAAGTCTAGCTCGCTACTTTTAACTGTTGAGATTTCTGACACTGATACATGAATATCATTCCTATATTATGCCTTAAAGTGACATTCCATTCGATAAAAAATATTTTGTAAACCAAAATCTGTCGTCCCCCCTGTCAATACAGTGGTCTCCACCTAAGAGCCCAATCAACCTAAGAACCCGCCATTCTTGTGAAACAGAATTTTTCATATATAATTCGTCCACATAAGAGCCCGTTCTCAACAACAAAAATCTGTCTAAGAACACGGGCTTTTTACCCGACTGATTTTTTTTTTCCAAAGCAGCCGCCACCTAAATCGCAAGAAACACTGTCAGCCGCCCTGCCTTTGTTCTAGAGTTAGGCCGTAGCCCTGGTGGAAAGCAAAGCCGCATTTTCTCATCGCCCCACCCAGCAGGCTAAGCCTATCCACTGTCATCGCCCGAAGCGTGTCCATTCAGCTCCATTCCTCCTCACCCCCTTGCGTCTTAGACCAGTCATAATTGGCCAGATCTACGCGGGTTCTTAAGCGGAGACTACTGTACATCAAAAGTAGTCAAGTTATTGGACATATAAATTTCAAACAATTTAATTCACATGGTCATACCACTTTACCATCATAATGAATAAGCATTACTTTATCAGTATTTTTCTCATGCTTTACCTCATTCCAAATAATCCAGAGGCTATCTTTCTATGACAAAAGTCGACACCATTTTTTCCCCTCAAAACATTAAATGTACTTTACATTTAAATTTTGTAAAAGCCCTGGATACATTAAAAAAAAAAAGACAAGAACAAAAAGAAAGGAGAATTATGAATGCACTTTCAAATGAGCCTTTCTATACAAATATTTAATATATGCACATCATATACATCCATCAAGGAGTTAGCAGCTTGATTACAACTACTGCAAGAATAATTATTAAAAAAATAAGATCTTGTTCAAAAAGGTACAAATGACATGACGCAAATGCAACTAAAATAAATTGGTATCCAGAGTTCAAAGTGCAAGGACCATGGACCGAGAGTGAAAAATTGCTGTACCTCATAAGTCCAATGTTTGGCACCCTGTCTCTCCATATATTTTGTCGTTAAGAAAATATAAATAAACTGCAGACAACATCATGATATATGACATCAGTCTCAATGATTTATTACATTATGGGGTAAAAAGTGTCGTCTGCTTTTAATAAAAATACATATTTAAAAACTTATTAAATTAAAATCTTCATAGTTTTCACTTCAGTAGACTAGGGGGTCATTTTGAACTTAACTGAAAAGTGAAGGATAAAAAGGTGGAGAGTGAAGAACTTAGGTGGAACATTTTAGAAATAATGCATATTGCTGGAACTAATTGGAGCAGATATTGATCACTCAATCATTTCATTTCTAGTCTCCATTACAATAACAATAAAATATCATATTGGCCGTCTAGGATTATAATGCGAAGACATTACCAGGACGACTATTTACATTACAGGTTAAAAAGAAAGTTAAATAGCATGATGTACAAATATAACATTGGGAAACTTACAAAAAATGAGAGGTCTGATATCAAGGTGTAGAGATAAAAAAAAGAAGTCTGGACAAATATACTCAGTATACTGATGTAAAATATCATAGAATACTTTCTCAAACAAAACGGTTTCTTTGTTGAAAAGAAAATAGTTAAAAATAGAGAGAGAAAATAATGTTCACACAAAATTTAAAAAAAAAAAAAACATCAAGAAAATGTTGAAAAGATACAATAACAAAAAACAAAAAATACATTTTGTTGAAGTAAAATATGTATCTCATCAAAGAAATTTAAAGAAAAAAATGTTTTTAAGCAAGTTGTAAAGATGTTCAAAAAATTAGTTCATGACTCGTTTGGACATGGAAAGGAACAAAATTAGAAACACAGTTTACAACTGATGTGGCATGATACCACAAAGACACTTATAAGCAAGTCATCTGAAAAGTCTTTGAAGTCACTATAAACGAGGTATGTCATATTTTTCATAAAAATATGAAACATTGAAGTTTTTTTGTAACTTAAGTTCTGTGTAAGACAATAAGCCTTTATATCAATACTTGACATTATGCTTCAGTTCATCACATATTCAAAAAAAAAAAAAAGTTTCACTAGCTTGAACAAACTATTAAGATTGAATTTTACTCAAAAATCAAACGAGATGCAATTACAAATCACTAGGTTTGTCCTACTAGTTTTATGTGAATAAGAACAAATTTCCTTCCAGGTCCACAGAGCCATATCTTACCCTGATTACAGTAATGTGAAGCAGAAAAATGATGCTACATCACCTCCCAGATAAGATAGTAGCCTGTCTTAACGAGCAGAATTATTTATGCTCAAGTTGCTTGTGGAAAGGGAGAGGAAAAAGTATGTAAACTGTGTTTCCTGAGAACACAATGCCACAGCAGATTTGGCCAAGGTTCAAAATCTTCTATTACACTAGCTTAATCCTTCAGCCATGTCACTGCATTGGTAAAAAAAAAAGTTTGTGGAAAATTTTAATTCAAATCCTTCACAGAGAGACTGCATTATGTGTTTCCCAAGAACAAAAACAATAAGAATAAAAGACAGATACATGAGCCATATGGCTTTTCCATAATGACAACCGGGCTGTCCTTTCTGTTTTCTCCATACGACCATGGATGAGGACATGCTTTGAGAGTGTTTCTCAGTAGATTTTCCTTTCCTTTCTCTAATCATGTTGCACACTCACCATTTGTAGACAAGAATGTCAAGATAGGTCTGAAATGTGCTGTAATTTTAAGAACATTTAGCTGCTTGGCATTTCATTTTTCAGCAATAG
The DNA here is from genome assembly GCA_039654405.1 of Bullina lineata. Taxonomy (NCBI): domain Eukaryota; kingdom Metazoa; phylum Mollusca; class Gastropoda; family Bullinidae; genus Bullina; species Bullina lineata. The sequence goes on along the minus strand of JBDFRD010149913.1, from coordinate 8,647 downwards.
TGTATGGGTTTTTTGTCGACTTGTAGTTTGCTTTTGAGTTTGGGTAAGTGATCTCACAATGATCATGTTAAGCACCATTTTAATGAACATTTTTGGAATGCCTTCCCCTACCACTATAACCTAAAGCATCCCAAGTACCTTTTTTTTTCTTTTGGCATGAACCCTGTGATCATCTCAAAATACTCCCTTTTTCTCGGAGAACTAATCGAACGGTTCTAAGAGAAGAGCGGAGCCCCCGCAGGCCCAGGAATGGTGACTCCGAGCTGAGAAGCCACAAAGAGAGCCAGTATGAAGAGTCCAACCAAGCAAGCCACACAGACAGCTGCGATCACATGAGCCAGAAAGGTGCCCCGGTAACGTGCAGGTCCGAATGCCGCGAGGAGAGCCACAGCCAGGGTCAAGGTCATCACCATGGAGACTGTGGTGTTGATAAGCAATATGGACCCAAACTTGGCAAAGGGTTGGATGAAGGTCTGGGTCAGAGGGATGGCTGCGATGATAGTCGTTAGGGCTGAGCACAGAATAGCCACACCAATGTGTCTTACAGCAAACGAGGTTCGGCGCCGACGAAGTGTACCCTTTGGCTGAAATTGAGTAACCACTTGTAAGATCATGATCGTTGAATTCTCTAGAAATACTTCTTGATTGAACTTACTAGGATGTTTACCTGTATTGGTTACTTTGCATGATTGTATCTACAATTTATTTTAAAGTATTCCAGAGGCTGCAATAAAACACAAAGGAAATTTAAGATCAAGCAAAAAACTAAAGACTGACAAATTTTGTCATGATAATGTGAAAATACATTTCAAAGATAAATTTATCACAATGGGAAAACAGAAAAGGGATTTGTTGAGGAGGGGGCTTCCATTCAATAATTATTTATAAACTACCTTTCTATTTTATAGAAAAAAGTAGTCGTTTTTCTTGAAAACTCATAATCACCACCACTAGCATTATTGTCCAGTAAATAGTAGTTGTACAATAAGTTCTTATTTATCGTACAGGCTGCTAGCACTGAACACTGAATTTTCTTTCAAATACAGTAAATTAATCACAAAATAATTATGGTTTATGACGGTACAAGGTTAAACAATGCATCTCATTAACTCAAGATTTATTCACATAGCCACCTTCATGTTAAAAAGAAGTTCATGTTAGGAAAGCCAAGATTTTTAAAAGTTGACAAGAGCTGCAATATTTTCAACTATTCTTATATTATTAAAAAAAATAATAAAAAAACTTGACTAAAAACACTTACAATGCCTCAAATGCATAATATATCCTTGGTCTTTGCTACACACCTCAACATTACCAAAAAAAAGTGAACTTCTGTATGCTGGACTTCTTTGAACCGTTCTTACATCATGCATCCTAACTAGCCTAACCACTACCTCTTGGATCCTCTGCCAGTCTATAATCAGTACCCACCTCATTTTTAAGTAGTGACTCTGGCATGTGTCGGCCAGCCAGGATGAAGCCCTCCACAACATGCACGCAGTAATCCACTGAGGAGCCCACCAGGATGGAGAGAGAGACTGCCTCCACAGCACCCAGCTCCCAGCCCGCCAGGTAAAACACGCCCACCACACAGCAAATCATGGCTGGAGGAGAGGAGCATGGTTCAGATGATTCAAGGTGGGGAGGAACATTGTTGTTCTTAATGGCAGAAAACCATGACTAAATCTCAGTAGATCGCATAAACTAGGGACGACAACCCCCATACAATGATTTAAGTAATTAGGCTGGGCGAAATTAGTAATACAGGTAAAAAACAATAGAAATATATACTGATGGGCACCAAAGGCACAAATGTGACTGCTGAAGGCAAGAGCCTTACTTAGGAGGGTCCAGGAGATGCCACTTTCTCCAGATTTAACCAATAAAAATGCAGTTTCAAGAAGGTCACTCCAACAATCAGACAATAGAGAGACTTAGGCCTTACAAAGGATAAAGTTAAGCCTAGACTACCCCAGCGCCTGCTGCCCTACATGCCGGCAGGCATAAAGGGCAGGAAGTAAGTAAGTACCCCAGTGCCTAGGCCTAGACCTCTTCCAAGGAGTTAGTACCTCTATCCGATTACAAAATGATTTTTTTAATGAGAAGGCAAATTTTTCGTGAGTCTCTCTTTGACAAACAGCTTCCTATAACGGGATTTTGAAATTTCATTACAATTATAATTGGCATAGCCTGAGTTCAGAAATCACAATGATAACATCAAAATTGTAAGGGTTGGCAGCTCTGCATTGATTTCGAGAATAAAAATACAGACTAGGAGAGCAAATCATTACTGCTTAACACCCACTTCCAAAGGAGAAGCACGGATCACAGAGAGTCTAAAATAATTAAGTAGAATGTAAATATAATGAAAGAGTAAGAACAAAATAATGGACACTTGAAAGAGAAAAGCATGTTCTGCCAACTAACCATTTATTGAACAAAGTCAGTTGCATAAACTGAGAATAAACAGACATTATAAAATAACATTTTTCATTAACTACATTAACTTCTAACTGACGGTAATGGAAAAATATGTTATCTTGGAAAGTCTACTTTTCCTTGTTTCTGTTTCTATCTTGTGGTTTCATATGCCGCTTTCATTCATCCTGTTAATGAAGCAATTGTAGCGCCCAGCATTATCCTTTTCGTTTACCAAAAGGAAACTTTCTAAGATACTATTCAGGACAGCACTTCCATAAAATGGTAAAAGTGATTTCCAAAATGCTAATTTTACTATTCCAGAGCTCAGCCTCAGGAGAAGCCAGTTTAATCATCTACCCTGTACTATGAAATAAAATTATAAAGACATGATTAGCTATACCTTATTAATATAATATATACAGTGATAACTAAGTGACATAGGTTCTTGGCACTTTATTACAACAGAATCTAATATACTTAAGTATGTATTGGAATCACACATGTGATGACTTTCAAATCCTTTGAAAGCCAAAGAATATGTACATACCAACTATTGTCACGATGATGATGATCAATAAAACTAAATGACCAGTGAAGACTGCCACAGCCAAGACACAGATGAGCATGGACAGAACAAGTCCATAGATAGCACTGTTTACAGCGACCACTTCCATCAAAACCTGAACCAGAGACACGGGGTATGATTTACAGCATCAATATTCACTTCAGAAATATAAGCTCTACCCACGTAATAACTAAAGCAGTAATATTGTCAGGCAAATTATACTTGCGCATCTTTTTAGAAAAACGGTTAAAGAATATGATTGAAACAAACGATTTTTTTTTCTCCTCAGCTCTTTCGTTATCTTATTACATACATCATTCATATATGTTTGGAAACACAGGTACTCAATTCTGGACCTACACTTACATATTTATTTTCATAGATAGGAGTCAAGAACAAGAAGTCTATTTTAATGTCACTCCTCTCATTACAATGAAATATTTTTCTCAATGTCAAAACATTCCATGTCCTCAGGAAATGATGGTGATTAAATGAATACTCAACAATATCAACTTATGGCTAAGGCTTGTAACACATATCTACAAGTTTCCTAGTGCCGTACACAGGAGAATTACCTTAGTCCAGAACTCAGAAGTTTGGAACATAGAGGTCAGAGGTGAGTTTGGAGCCAGCACATCTTTCTTGATATGATCTATCAGAGCTTCCCACTTCTCATATTGTTTGTATGCTTGAAAGTACGCCTGGCCCTTTGACGTTGTCTAGTTTTAAAGAATGGGGAGAGAAATGGGTTGACAATGATGGATTTGATGAAAACAAAAACTAACTACATTCAGAAACAATTATGACTTAACTTCTGAATTGTCAACTTCAAATCCAACAGGAAAATGCAGTTTTGTGCATACCTCAGGCTCAAAAAATTTTTTTTTTTAATTCCATAGTCTGTTTTTTTGAATGGCTTCCTTCAAAACAAAAAATAACTGTATAAGTGAAATGTTTAGCCTGTTTGAAGATGCAGTCTCTCTGTATAGGACAGCTTTAGAAAAAAATTTAATTTCAGAGATATTGCCTTTTATAAGTTACTGTCTATTTTTGTTATTTTCTGCAGCCTTTGGTAGAGAAGCTTCATCACTAAACTTATTTTCTTCCCATAAAAACACAAAAGAAGGTTTGTTGTATTACCGATTCAAAGGCAAAAGCTAGCCACAGCAGGCTTCCATCCCGTCCAAAACCACCTTCAGCATGGGCTGGCGCCTGGTGGTGATAGATAGACAGGCTGCTGGGGAGGTCTCTACACTCCTCAATTCCTCGCAGTATCGAGTGCAGCCTGTACATACCTACATATGATACAAATCAGTCACAGTGTTGATGCAATGATTAACATCATACTTCTTTAATTATTAATATTGTAATTGTTAATGCACTATTTTCTTCTGCATAAAAAATAAACAGATGTTCCTACACCCTTTTATAAAAAAATCTACAATTATTCTAATTATTGTCAACATCATTAAAACAAATCTTTCGAAGTGAAGGATAACGACATAGACATCTAATCCTGGTGTTAACATACTCAAGTTGTTAAAGCAATTCATACGGTCGATGACCTCGCTTTTTAATGATGTTCAAAATGAAATGATTACATCAGTCATTTGCTGAAAAAAACACTTTATCTAGACTACAATGATATATTCTTTATACTCTTCATAAAATGTATTTTATAATTATCAGCTTATAATTCATAGCATTCCAAGAATTGGTTAACTAATGTCAAGCTCAAGACAAGCTGAAAAATGCCGCTAAAAGGAGTGTGTTCTAATGTTTAGACATATCTCATTTTATTCTAAATGTAAAGGAAACATATATACCTAAGAATAAAAAGTATTGTGAAGTTTGTTGCTTTTTTTTCACTAAGACCTCAATGATCATTCTATTTCTGATGTGTGCTCAGTTCCTATTTCACTATTTTTCTTAGATAAAATCATTATGCACAAAGAACTTACCTCCAGGAAGACACTGTGCACTGCCTGGCGTGACAAGCTCTGTATTGTTGGCCAGGATATGACAAACTCGGCACAGTTCCCGAAGATGGTCCAGGTTCATTCGATGACCTCCAGAGATGAGGGATGAGAAGTTGAAAGCCTGGGAGAACTTTGCATCAAACTTGGCTGTTCCCTGTAAGAATTGCAATCAGCACATGTTATTTACTTAATTCAAAGAAATATTTTAAAATATTTTCTTCATTGTTTCCACAGACAAAACAAAAACAATCACCAGTGTAATGAATGCATGAAAATATATTGAAAATAATCAGCTCTTGCATTTGAAAGAGGATCTTTGAAAGACATTAGATATATGATGAATAAAATAATGAACACATAATTTCTTAAAATGGATGAATGGCTTCAGGCAGTGTAGAAGGAGTACATAAACATCTTATGAAATCTCATTTCTGACACTGTAAAACCAAATAACCTTTTGAATAATTAGATTCTCTCTCTAAGTTCTTTTCTTTGCCTTTTAAGCATTAAATAGAGAAAGGACTTACAAATGTTTCTGACTGTAAATTAATTTGATACAAGATTAAGATGTATTTAGTCGAGTTGAAATTAAAGACTAAATCTTTCCTCAACTAGATACATGACTTGTACTGACTGCTGAGAAGACGAATTAAAAAAAAAAAAGGACCAACCTCTTCAAAAAAAGGACCAACCTCCTCAAAGAAACCACCCAGAGAATATGTGATATCTAATAATAATGTACAACAAACTATCAAACTATAAACACTAAAAGCTTCCTACTACAGATATTAGTTACAACAAACTGTCTAAGACATTTGGACAGAGAAAAAAATCACCTTGTACTGATCTAGCACATGTCCATCATCCTCATCAGACATATCCAAACCAGTAATGCCAAACACAACATACACGGTGGCCCCAGACTCCATCAGTGGGCGGTCCTTTAGGTCATTACACGACTGTTCCTTACAGGCATTGAAATTTTCATCTAGTGATGAGCTATTTCCTGGTGATGGGGCAATATCACTGATTCCTATTGTTAAAAAAAGGGAAAAGAAAAAAGAAAGTAGGGAGGGGATTCATATATTTTTCCAAAAAGCTTTTCAGCATAAACTCAATTTTATTTCTGCTATGAGTTCAAATCTTATTTTCTACTTTTCCTGTGAAATTTGAACTAGCTTTTTGGTATTGTTTCATAAAACACTCTTAAGTATATTTCACCCTCTAGGTCATATTTTATATGCATGCACCTGAGAAACAGGTTAAGAAATTTTATCTCAGTACTCATTAGGGATTTTTTTTTATGTTCTCATACATTATTAACTATACACTTAAGGTTCATGTACACATCAAGGCAAACACTGACACTAGAGAAAGTTTTGACAACCGCACTGTGCAATTGTCAAAAGAAAAATATTTTCTAAAACTGCACATTTTTTTAAGAGATGGGTGAGGTCAAAAACTTATTTAGACTGAGTTCCAAGTCTTAACTTAGGCCAATAGTCAGAACAACATGATCAACAATAATTTGTTACTTGTGAGTGCCCTATTCACTCATCAAATCAATGGGCGAAGAAAATTAAAAAGCCAAAATTTACAGACACCTGAACAAATTCCTAGATTTCATGTTATGGGCGCTCACTTGAATAACTAGTCTGACTTAACAAAAGCAAATAAACATGCACTTTTAGCATCGCATACCATCACTGATATACATCATACAACATAAGCTATGCTTATCAGATCAAAATAAAAGTTTCAATACTGCCCATTACTGAATAAAAGTATTCCTCACCAAAATGTACTTTTCTGGGGATCTCTTTTGTATGAGGCGCTGGCTGGTGTGAGTGCTCATAGGAGTTGTGAGAGTGGGTGGGAGGGGTCTCTTTCCTCACAGGCCGAGCTGTCAAAGGTTGTGGAGCAAGGGTTGTCTCCCTATGTTCCTCATGTGAACCACCTCTCTTCCATGCTGGAATTGTGAGCAGTTTAGTGAGTCCTCTGGCCATGGCTTGCAGCAGTGTTTCTGTGTCGTTGTTCTTCAATCCATCAGAAAGAAGGTCCAACTCATTGCTGTTTTTTATGTTTCCTTCCCAGTCCATGTCGTCCGGCATGTCAGGCCGATAAGATTTATCTTGACTTGAATGCTGGCGTGTTTCAGAACTAATATTCAGTTCATTTTTGTTTATGCCTGTAGAGGCAGTCACACCCTCAAGAAGACCAGTATCATCTGAAGATTTCTCTTTGGAGTCTCTACTGCTTGGAGGTGGTGGTACTAACACTCCAGAATCATGTCTGTTACTGGAGTCGGGTTTTTCAGCAAAAATATGAGACTCAAGGTGTCTTTTGTTAGAAGGTACAGTGGCTTTCACCTAATTTGAAAATAAAAAAGAAGAATCAGCAAGAGTTTTGTACAGCTACAACTCTAATCAATTTTCAACATGAACTTTTTTCTCCAATTTGTTAAAAATTAAATAATGACATGGGAAAATGCAATTCCAACTTGGGGATAAGCATAGGAAAATAAATCACGCTACTGAACAAAGTGGCCAGATTGGAAAACAGTCCCCTCATGCAGTAACAAGGAGGATGACATTCAAAAGTCTTACTTTATAAAGTCCAGAGCACTGATCACAGTGTAGAGTGTCAATGATACTAAAATTGGCTTTCAGGTCAAGAAGTCGCTGGACATTGGTGTCTGGTCTGAACAACTGAGGTGGATGTGTGGATGGCTGAAGCTGGACCATCAAAAGACAGCTGGCAACAAAAACTAAAACGTAGAAACCTGCAAAGAGCAAAAGAAAATTGACATGATATGTTTTAATTGTATAATTTATAGTTCATCACAATCAAAATTATTTCAGTTTTGGTAAATGTATTCATATTTGTTTTGTTCTCAAAATGGGGCTTTATACCTTCAGATGGGCGTGGGGATTCTTATGGGCTTTAAGAGCTGGGTGCCGAAGTGCACTAATGTATGTGGTAGACTTTTGATTCTTACTATGAGTTCTGCTCAAGAGTTGTCATGGGTAATATATGGTCATTGGGTGGACATTTGATGGGACAGTGTTCACACATGAGAAGAGTGACTGATTTAGTGTTTAGCAGTGTAAAGTTAGAGAAATTAGAAAGATTGATTTTTCACAACATGTAGGAACCTCTTTATTGTTCAAACAGAACGAGAAGTAAAGATTTAGCCTTGTTCCATGATCATAGCACAGGAGGTTAGAAAAGGAAACAAAATGCTGTGACAACATAATACTTATGATATCTCTTTGCAAGACAGCCTTTTCTATGTGATGCGATGAGTTTTCTGATGCGAACAATGGTATGAGGTACTCAATGAAAGATTCATTATATGGTGTTTGAGGGGTATCAGTGATAATTGTACTCATGGCTGTTTTAAAATCAAACTTTGAAAGTTAAAGCATGTTTTGTCTTGTTTAATTTACAGTACTCCGTGTAGGTAAAAGTATTTGATAATAAAGAAACTCTTTATCAGCTCAAATGCCTATATCAGTCTCTCTACTTCATCTTGATTTCCTCAACAATAAATTGAGCATAGAATTGGATTCTTGCATTCCCATCACATCCAAAAACCTGATACAAACTACTCACCAATGACAACAAAACGTACTGGGATAAAAATTCTGTTGGTGAGGAACATTACACCTTTCTGTTTCAG
>JBDFRD010149912.1:0-23760 GCA_039654405.1 Bullina lineata | reverse complement strand
CCCCCCCCCCCCCCCCCCCCCCCCCCCCCCCCCCCCCCCCCCCCCCCCCCCCCCCCCCCCCCACCATAAATAAATGTTTGGGTCAGTAGGCTTACATACGCGGGTATGTGTGTAATAATTTTTTTTCAGCATTAGCGGGTTTTTTTCTGCCTCATTTTGTATGTCTACCATGTTTTAATACTGACTTTCACGTTTCATTTCAGTCGATTTCTAACTCGATCTTCAATTTTTTTTCTCTGTTAACGAACGTTGATTTAACATTTACACTAATGCGTACCTTTTTCATTTTGAATTCCTTGGTTTTCTTTCACTCTACGTCATCTAAATTAATTTTAACGACATTGTCTTTTACTATGGCTAACGCAAATGGCTCTTACAAGTTACAACCACAAACATCCATCCTTAATCACAAACATTATCGTAAATGAGCCCCCACTCCTTCCCCTCATCCTCCCTCCCTTGTCCCCTACCCACCACCACCATTTACACCCCTCCTCGCCAGGTATCTACCTAATGGTTGTTCTTGCCACCTCCTGCCTCTCCGTCCTTTCTTCCGTGTTCGTCCTGGGCATTCACCATCAGAGAGGGCGACCTTCCCGTGCTCCGTTCTGGCTGCGCAAGTTCTGCTTTGGCTTCGTCTCACGCCTTCCTTTCCTCTGCCCGCGGCGTCGGCCCGTGGAAAAGGAAAACGGCGCCGAGGAAGGTCTACTTCCGGCCGCGAAATGCCGCAACCGGCGACTCCGAGACTCGATGTTTGGCGCCGGAAGTAAGATCGCCAGCCGGGAGGAAGAAAGTGCGTGTCTTCGAATGGAACACACGGACGCCAGAAGACCCCAGGCGACTGGAGTACTTGGCCTTGGCTCTGGTGTGTGTGGCAAGAAGGGCCAAGAGGGCAGTCGGGAAACGGCCTTCAGGAACAGCCCAGCGTCGGAGGCTGGATTCAAGGACGTGAGTTTCGTCGCTGTAAAAGGAGATCGTAGAAGAGTGGGAGGAGAGAGAGGCGGAAGTTTCAGGGGCGTGTCCGGGGAAGAGAGACCGGAAGAAGATTTTGATGCCCATGGGGCACAAGCTGGCGTTGGCGGAAGTAGGCAGACCAGAGGCTCCGCTCACCGGTATAGTCACGTAGTTGGTCACCTGATCAGCCTGCTGCAATGGAAACAGGAGGATGACTTAAAGGATGAGGACATCTTTGAGGAATGGCACGACATCGCGTTCGTCCTGGACAGACTTCTCTTTATCCTCTTCTTCCTCATCACGCTCATCTCTACTGTGTGTATTCTGGAGATGAGGCCTCCACCCCAGACATTGTAGCTTTAGTCTCAGGGTAGAGCAGGTTGGGTGCTGAGGCTGAAGGAGTAAAAGGAAAAGACTAGAAAGAGTACAATAGACAGGCGTTTGAACTGTCAGGACAGGAGGAAGAAGGATGGTCAGGGTGAGAACAGAACAGAGTGTAATTATGTCCGGTATTCTGCGAAAGCTTTTGTTTTTGTTTTTTGATACGGTAATGGTTAATCGGCTCAAGGCAACTGTCTCATTCAGCTTTAACGGACATCTTTGCTTTGAGAAGCTGAACATAACTCTCAGTCACTCGAGCCAGCATTTTGCTTTTGTTGAATCGAGGGAGAAGTTTCCAACTTGATTTAAAGATTCATGACAAACATTTCGAGAAGATGCTAATGGAAAATCAGCATTATCCTCATCTATTTCATGATTATCATCTATCACAGTTGCGCCCACTCATGTTTCTCCATGCGAGTCGTCGTATTATTTAGGCTGGCGGCACACAGAGAAAGTCGTACGTCATACATCACTCGTTATAGCACTCGCCACTCGCCGCAATCTTTAATTTCCGTACACCGCTTAGATCTAGAGTGGAATGAGAAATTTTGACACTTGTCACAATGCGCTCGTTTAACAAAAAAACGTTATATGCCGTAAGACTTTGGCCACTAGTCACACAGAAAATTCGTATGTGTGTCAATGTCAACATGGTGGACAACGAAACAGTTAATTTTCTGTGGTGGTTACGAAGAAAATATAAAAGGCGTTCAATGTTTGTGCAGCCGATTTATGCCTCAGGTGAAGTTTAAGAAGAATACCATACTTTGTTTAAAGAGATCATCAAGTTGCGATAATTCTTCAGTGGCCATACTTGAAAAAGTTTCAAAACTTAAAACAAGCAGGATTACAATGGTATACAACTGTTCTCAGTCCGCCCAACGGCAAATATGAGATAAACTTAAGGAACAAGTGCATTAGATCTACATAAGGCTACGAACGACATGCACGAAGGGTCGAGCGGCCTTTGAATGACGTCATATGACCTCGTCGGTGAGGTCAGCGGCGAGCGACGAATGACAAGCAACTTTTTCTATGTGACTGAAATTTTTGGTTGGTCGTATCAAACGCCGTACAGCGTGTGTAATATAGACTTCCTGTGTGACACTCCTTTCGTCCCGTAGTGTGTTCATTACTGCTTCGAGTGACGAATGGCGTATGACGAGAGGCAAATGACTTTCTCTGTGTGACGCCTGGTTTTGTGTTTCTTGCATCTCCATAAAAGTTTTTATTTGGTTCCTGTCTACTTACAAAATGTAATTTTGGGGGGATTTGGAGCACGCCCATATTTTGCGACCTTTTTTTTTTTTTTTAACTGTTGCTGCTACTTTTTTGTAGGCGTGTTCTAGTGTTGTTATCGTTGCTGGAGAAATGACATTTTTTTTTCATGGTTGATTCTGACACTTTTGTTTTCTCAGTGTGACAGAGTTGAGTTCACATAATAATAAAACAAAATTGTCTGACGGTGAAAATTACGGGTTGTTATTTTTAGTGTGTGTGGTGGTTTTTGTTTGTTTTTTAGGGGGGTGGGAGGTAGGAAGTTCCACCCTGTTGCAACGTGACTGCTTCACAAACCGAGTTGTATTATATTTTCTTAAAGAGCACCTAATTTGTGTGGATGCACTATCCCAAGTCACCTTCTGCTTTTCTTGACAAGCTCCTAGACTCCACTCTTTGCTTTTGGTTCAATTCCAAACGATTACAAAGATAATTATTATACCAAACACATCATTCCAGACTTTGGGTTGTGTATTTAGGAAAATCACTTCATTTTCCACTCCCCATCCAGGTGCGAATTGAGTACCCGCATATTCTGCTGGAGAAATAAACCTACCTAGGACAAGTGACCTGTCTAGCAGTTGATCTGAAACTCATGTTCAGCTTCATGTTCCCGAAATTGGAATAAGCTCCAGCTCCGTGGGCCTCATTGGCCCACAAGGAACTTTTAATTTATACCGGCATATCCTGTTGGGGAAGTAAACCTACAACAGTAACAGATTACTATCCTAAATAGGATGTGCTCGAGAATCCTCTGCTCCATTTCAAGTTTTTAATTTGGATAAGCTCCAGCTTCTTGGACTTTGCCTTATACACCAGTACTGAACGAGATCAATAACAACAAAACAAAGAAAGGAAAAAGAACAAACAACGTGAAGAAGTTAATGAAATTTTATTGATGCTTAATCAACTATCAATTTGTTCAAAAAAGTTCATTTGAATTTAAAATGAGGAAAACTAGTGAAATGGGTGTCCTTAAATGCAGTGTAATATAACAAACAAAATACTTGTATCATATAATATTCAACATCTCAGGCCAAAGTTAAAATAATACGTCATGTCAAAGACATCACATTCTGCAGTCCCAGAATAAAACACATAATTAAGGTAGAAAATCCGTTCTCCAAGAATTACAATTAATTGCATACGCAACTGTCGCTCTTAGGGCAATTAATTTTAAACAATACTCTGAGAATATTTACAATTATTAATACATTCATTGTGATACAAGCAGCAATAAATCATGACCTTAGAATTATCGGGTTCTATCTCCCCTTCACTTTAAATTTTTTTAAATGAGTCATTGCCTCTTTTGATACTGTCAACTCACTATTTCTAGCACTAGATCTAGCTATGGATAAAGTTTTGCAAAAACTTAACAAACGTCTGTAGCTTTTTAATTTGTTCAAACATAGATTAAGATCTAGACATTATAACTTTATTACATCATCTTGATAAGGGAGGCAAGGTAGCCGAGTGGACAAGACATGAAAGAGATGTAAGTAGTGCCATGACTGCACTAGAACTACTCACATAAAAGGAGTTGGCTTGAGTCCCAATTTTCCTTTTGTCTAGGGCAAGGAATTTTACTTCCTCATTCCTCCGTTAAAAGGTTAAGCATCGGCCCTGACTTCCTCATCTTATAGTTTATAGTCTTATACGTATCTTGGAGTGAAGTTAGATGAATGTAAAAAATGTGGACAAAGAACCCTACAATTCTAAGAAATGCTATTCAATAACCTCATTTTTCATACATAACAGGTATAGAAATTAAAGTCTTGCAAAGCAAAATCCTCTCATCTTATTCAGTCTTAATGTATGCTTGTGCAGCTGGCATACCTCGGCCTGGTGCCTGTACACATGCAGAACTGAACATGCTTAAGAGATACGTAGGCCTTCAATGCTCTTCTCCAGAGACTGAAAGGAATTAAAAGTAAAAGGTTAATGCAATGTAAATCAGTCAAAGAATTAATAAAGTCCTCCTCCTGGTTAATTTATGAAAAATGGTCTCAGACAGGTAAATTTTAAGCAGACTGGTCTAATTAAAGGTAAATTCTATGCAAATTGATACTGATGGGCTAAGCAGATCAGCTGAGCAGTAAATTTATGTAAATTGATCTCATTACAAGTACAGTAGTCCCCGCCTAAGAACCTGCCCCTTGGGAGATACGATGACTGTGTTCTTAGACGGAATTCAAAGAAAAGCGATGTTTGCAATCGAACAATGCAACGCCCACTGGGGGTGTGAGGTGGGGAGCACTAACACATTAATGGAGCGTCATCACTGACTAAATCAATCTGTGATTGGCTTACTTAAATTTTAAACACCAATCAAAATCAAGCTCATTCCCTGCCAGACTATCCCTGCCTGTATGTAGGCTATTACACAAAACAATGCAAGACGCTGGCGGCTCCTTTCCATAAAATCTAACTCAAAGACCCATCTTGGTCCTGATCCCACGCTGAGACGCCGCTTCCATTACATAGATCATAACAAAGAGTGGTGTTTCATCATATTATGTGAAGTACGGGCGGCTGGGTAGGGGTGAGACTGGGTTGCGGGGTTACACGATGTCCAGACTTTGGGGGCGGGGGATGCTGAAGGTGTCGGTCTGAGAATAGGGGCGGGACTCAATAACAAAGCATAGACTTAGCCAATTATGACTGGTTTAAGACGCAAATAGGGGATGGAGCTGGATGGGCATGCTTCGAGCGATGAGAGAACGGGGTTTTGCTTTCCACTATGTCAACGGTCTAGCCTTAGAAGCAAAGCAGGGTGACTGACAGTGTTTCCGTCGGTTTAGGTGGCGGCTATCAGCTAAGGAGACTGTGTTCTTACATTGATTTTGCAGTTGAAAACGGGCTCTTATGCAGATTAATTATATAGAAAAAAATTCCATTTCACGAGAATGGCGGGCTCTTACGCGGATCAGGCTCTTAGACGGTGGGCCCTTAGACGGAGATCACTGTACTAATAACACTTAAACTGAAAATAGGTCTGCTACACTTAAATTTAGTGTAAACTGGACCAACAATGCACTATCATTCTAAAAATGTATACATTCCATTTTAGTGTAAGAGTGGATCAGATCAACTATGAAAAACCATATTAAAACAAAACTGATCAAATGCAAATTTCTCGCAACTAAAATAAAATAATTAAGCGATCAATCAAATAAAAAAAAAAATTTAAAAAACCCAATCCATTTGCACTGTCATTTTCAGCTTCCTAGCAGCATTTCCTTGTGTGAATACTTACACGCAGGTCCCATACAATGAGATTCCCATCTACCCCTGTGGTGGCAATCTTGCTGGCATTGGTTTTGGTCCCAGTGTGGATAGACACTTGGCTGACAGACAGAGGCAAAAGAAGTAGCTTCACTAAGGCCTCGTTCTAACTTAATATTTTTACAAATACATTTAATATGAAAGCTTTTGAAAACATTTACACATTAACCATTTGTGGTTTTCTTATATTAGATGGCAAAAGAAATGTGAAAAGAATGCAACTCTTGTGACGGACGACAAAATACATTATCACATTAAAGCAGTTAACCATTTTCTCGAAGAATGGATAAAATTAGAAGTTAACTCCTGTGGTTTCTCCACATGACAGGCACTAAAGTAGTTTTCCATGCACTCACGTGACAGTGTTCTGGTGCTGGGTTTTCAGCTCTGTGGCTGTGTCACTGGCAGTGGCCTTCTTGTCCAAGTTCTTGAAGCGATTCATGGCACTGAAGGAAAAAGACAAACAAAAATGCGAAGTTAAAAATAAAGCACAATACATACCATAAGATTCTTCTGCCAATTCTTCATTCTTCAGTTTTTCAAGTTAAAATAACTTTTGGGCAATTCTGATAGTTTCTCACCTTTGCCACACAAACACAATTAAGTAATATTGTTCCACAGTGAATGAACAAACTACAGGTAAATGTTCAATTACTCTCTCTCTCTGGCTTCTTTTTACTATGTCCGTGCTTCAGGATAGTGCTATCAACAATTCTTGACAATGTATACATGATATACTATGTTCAACAAAAGTTAAATTACTGAACTTAAAAAGGATGGTTCATTGGTATCAGAGTTCTGTGAACATTTATGGCAAAAACATGTTTTTTAAAAAATAACAAAAGAAAAGCGATCCAAGGAATAAATACAAACTGCAATGATAAATTCTGAAAGACAGCAGGGCCATGGTTGAAAAGATGAACAGATGGGGCAGGACCTGGCTAGCCCATGCTCCTCGGTTGGACAAACCAGATCACTACTCCACCCACACCCCCAACCACCCTTGACCCATAAAAATTAAGCCACATACAGCATTAACAACCTGGTCTCATGACTAACTACATATCATCCAACTCAAGAGCAGCGAACGGTTCATGGTGGCTCAACAAAAATCCAAGACACAGATTTTGGAAAATGAATGGGAAAAAAATGCGTCTATTATTTTATGTCCTTGACAAAACAAAACCCATTTGGCCCAACTCCTGAAGAAAATTGGATACCATGTTTATTAACATTGGTGCATGAAGCACAAAGTTAGTACATCACAATGGTTATTATGCCATTTTTATATTTATAAGTTCATCAATACTAGCACACAACTTCATGCTGTCTACATTACAAGAGACACACAAAGGATAAGGTTCGGTCACATAGTGTAAGATGTAATTAACATTACAAATATTTCATTTCGATCTTAAAGCATGTTAGTACATTATTACTACATGGAAAAATTGGACATTAAGTGTACCGTCATTCCTTTGACCATTTTTTCTAACAAGTTACTAGCCCAGTCGCAAATGAGACTTCAATGCTGGTATTACCATGCTGTCAGACCAGGAGTTGGAACACAAACAAGCGAATTAGAAACACAAACATCAGCTCAATAAAAAAAAAAAAGAAAAATTAAACAAATGATTTGAAAAACTTCCAACATGAGCAATGAGGCAGGTGAATGCCATGCATTCCAACCTGGCGATAACATCAAAGTCACTTTCTTCCTCGCCTTCCTCTACATTGGAGAGCCCAGCATCACCATTCACACTGCTTATACTGCCCCTGTAGAGAGCTTCTTGTCATACATACATGTGGACAGCACACAATATGGCACAGTCAAACTGAACAATACTACACTTAATTATCTTCACGGCAATAATTTTTGCATTCCTGCTCCTAGTTCAGTTTGTATCGTGGTTATTTACAGTTTAAAGATTTGTACAAGTAGGCCTACAAGTCCCGGTACTTTGCTATATGCCATCACTTTTGTCAATGACATCTGAAATTAGGTCAATAGCTTATGATTCATGTCCTGAATAATCTGAACATTGCCACAATGACTCAAAATTTACTCATCCTAGAAGAACATCAAGATACAAAAATATAAATCTTACACTTAATCATTGTATTAAAAAAAAAGGTATATATATCACAATACCAAATGTAAACATGTACTTAAATTCATTATCCTTTTTCCTAATCTCTGTGGAATGTAATTCAGGATCCAGATTAAATTAATTTGTAAACAGTGGAAACCGCATCATTTGAAGTGCTTGGGAATTGACCTTGGTTTTGTTGCTCAAAGTGACCAGTGTGTGGATCTACAGTGTGGTGTTAACTCTAGTACCGTAACAAAGTAAAGTCATGTGCCTTGCCAGGGCTACGGTCCCTAGATCTATAAAATGAAAAGCCCATCCAGCTAAAATGATGTAACAGTACTTTTTTCTCACTTTCTTTGCATCTTGCACATCTCGTCTTGCATCTTGCTCTTTCCCATTGCCTATCCTTTCCCTGCGCTGGCAACAAACTTTGTGCAAAGTTAGTGATGGTTCCACAGTGCTCCTGGCAGATAGACCTAGATCTAGCGCTGTCAGCTCTGGGCATAGCCTTTGTAATAATAAATAACAGCTGGACACATCCTGTCTCAGTGGGTGAGTGACAACACAAACTGTGGCTGGCAGTGTTTGCTATGTGCAGATTTTGGTAACTGAGGACTTAACTCTGGGCCTACAATGTTCCTTTCCCATACTCTCACCTCCGACCCTCCACTGTCCCCCATTGTGGAGCTTCTTGTCAAGCTCACACGACAGATTTGCTTGTTGGATGGCAACAGAAAAACAAATTTTTTTATTTTCAATCTTGCCATTGACGGCGATGCCATCTTCAAATAATGAAAATCGATCCTAGTGGCTTGTAACTACAAGTTCGATTTTAGCAAAAGAGAAGAAAGAAAAAACGTGTCTCGAGAACTTCAATTTATCAGACTTCGACTTTCAAGATTTTGATGGTAGTTAAAAAATCTTGACTTCTATACACTTCACCTGTTAAGGGTAGATGAAGTTCTTCAATCTTGGAAGAGATAATTGGATACTATGTATCCATGCTGTATAGCTGGGATCAAGCAGTAACAAAAACTGAAGAAAAAAACTAACTCTAACGAGGTAAGAATAAAGACAAAAATATGGAGACGAGGACAAAAGTACTGACAAGTGAAGAGAAAACAGATGAGGACAAGAGCAAGGACAGTAAATCCAATCAAGGAACTACCTCATAGTTCCAGATTCTTTCTCCTGTAGAACATCCAGCTTCTTGCCTGCGCTGATTTTACCTCCAGTGTATGTGAACAGGAATGGGTTGCAGTCATAGCCCTAAAAGCAAAATGGGATAAAAGAATCACATAAGCTTAATTAGAAATGCTGGGGCGCAACAATCTCGTCCCAAACTCTTGACTCACATTGAAGCATGGTTCTAAACAATTTCCTACAGACTTGGAGTTAAGTTGTGAGTTCACTACTAAACAATGAGGAAGTCCACACCAGACTAGTCACTCTTCTCTCCAGCAAGCCCTAGAATCTGTAGTTCTCTATCGTCTTCAGATAAGTCCACCAGCCTACCCTAAGGACCACTCACTCATACATTTTTTTAGTGAAAGCATCAGCCCACTAGCCAACTTACTGCAGCCACCAGGCTGTTCTCCGTCACCCATGTGATACCCATGAATGGCAGGAAGCTGTCCTTGATGACTGTCAGCCTAGAGAGAAGGGAGGACACTGGTGTCAGTGGAGCAAAGGGCACGTAGATGGAGGATTGAGTATATTAGTGTTTCACTGGGCTTATGAGTGGGGTTCTAATTCAAAATGGAGTATTTCGTATATTTGTGGAGCATTGGCATGTCAAAAGCGAATTCAGCATATAGGCCTAATTAAAAGCAATTAATTTCTGGGGACATCAGTGGTATATCAAAAGGTTTGAATCTAATTTTGATTTAAATCTTTATGCTGAATACCAAGTTATCCTGTAGAGTATGTTTGCTTCCTCGAGGTTTCCTGTACTTTTTCATAAATCATTTCTTAAATCATTATTTAACTACCATGTCCATGATTTAGATTCTGAGCACTCAATTTTTCTATCTCTACAGTACCACTGATCAAAATCGACTGCTTCCTCAGTTCATCAACCGTATCACTGGTCTTGTTTCTTGTTCTCACTACCATATAACTGGCCTAGATCCAGATACAAACACTTACTCATTGCCCTGTGTGGCATCCACAACAGAAACGCTGGAATCATGGCCCACCCAGGCCACACGGTCTCCGCTTGGAGAGAAGGAAACTGAATGTACCCAGCCTCCTGTGCAAGAACATCAAAAGACAAATTTATATACGGTCTCTTTTTCCTTGCATTCACTCTAACATTTTCTTTAATTTTTAAACAAAAAAAAGACAGTCTTTTTCTCTTTTTTAACCACTATCGCTAAACCTGAAAAATTGGTTTAGCTTCCCTGAAGCATTCCAATACCCAAAACCATGACTATTTTTTTTACACCATTAACAGACAAGTTGTCATTACCAGAACTACTAAATGCTAAACCTGGACGACCCTACAAAATAACAGACCAACCTCCACCGTTACTGAACTCCGCCATGAGGGCGCCAAAAGGCATTTTGGTCCCCCAGGAACAAGGCCCTGGCTTCTCGTCCACTTCCTTCTGATAAGCAGAAAACACCCTGAGGACAGTAGTGAGAAAGTGCACTCATGTTATAACTCATGCAGTTGGATGACAGGAACAAAAACTCCTAGTATGTAATCAAACATCAAAAAAATTGTAGAGCCCAATATGCATTCGTCAAAGACGTGTTCGTTGAACTCAGGGAATCCCTGAACAAAAGCTGTTGTCCCAACTTTTTCCCTTTATTTTAATTGTATTTAGTTCATGCATGCATCAGACCTTTTCACTGATTCCTCGAACAAATCTGCTGGCTAACCATTACGTTGAGGAGTTTCCTCTTTCAATTCATCTCTTCAAGGCCAGCAAAACACCCAAATTGTTGAGCAGTTCAGTCTGCCAGATGTTTTGAAAGTCATAAAACTAGGCGAATAGATCTCGCAATGTTTGCAAACGTAACGTCATTCTGTATACTGCAACTTGCTGCAATTTATGGGCCTATAATGCATAACTCCCCAACCAATTATAGCCCCGCCCAGCCCATGAGCTGTGAGGCCTGCGACTGCGAATGCAATAAAGGTCACTGGTATATGAAAGACAGTGTTATCGCAATTTAACTTTGCCCTTTCACGTATTCCCCGAATCACGGGTTCCTAAATCCGTGAATCATGGAGTTTTTCTTCACCCACAGAGGCTGACACATGCATGTTGGACCAAAATTTCCCCATCCCCCTTTTTTTTCTCTCCATTCATTTTGAATTGAACAAACAAAACCTCAGTCTTTTTCTTTTCTTTTTCATTTAAGTCCTTAGAGGGTCCTTAATTATGGAACTGAGCGGAGTTCTAAAGTTACTAGTCTCCAATTCCACGAGGTGACTTTTAACGTCACAATTTCCAGCAGGCATCATCCCTTCTAGGGTCAACATACATTTTTGTAACTGGAACACATAGCCTAATCCCTTGTCTATAATTCATGAAGAAAAAGAAAAAAAAAACAATCAAAGGTTTGTTTCATGATAAAAGAGGTCAGATTTATAATTCATAAGTTTAAAGAGTTTAAATGACAACACCAAAGCACAGGTCAAGTGCCCAATGGACAAAATAAAAAGGGCAAAGTTTATGAGCCCCAATGTCAAAAGTTACCTGCATTTGAAGTCAGTGGAACCTGCTGCCAGAAGTACGTTGTTGGGGTGCCAATCAAGGCTGTAACGCAAGGCAAAAAATTAAGAAGTTAAAGTCAATCTTACCAAGGAAGCTGTTTCTTTATACTGTAAACTAATGATAACAATCTTAGCTCTTATTAATAGCAAGCAAATTTCTTACTTAATAAAAACACACTGATGATCATTATAACCTTCTATAGAAGAAGAAAAAAATTAGTTAATTCTCTTTACTAACTGTTTTTTCAAATCAGAATGGTCAATTAGTTTACATTAAAGAAACACAAATCTTTAAATCAGTTATAAATCTTCCACCTGCTTTCTAGGAAAGCTACATACCAAGTAACAGTGGAGCGGATGGGTTTCTTGATGTGACGGCTGACCCACCAGTTGTTCTCTACATCATAGTAGCAGATAGCAATCAAGCGGGAGCCGCTGCCCACAGCAAACTTATTCTCTGAGGAATAAAGACATTGGATTAGACTGAAATACGATGGTGTTCTTTTATTAAACTGGGACTTTGAGCTTTCATGCGCATATTTCAAAATGCAATTCATTTATAAGACGGAAAAACATTTAATGATATTTCTGGGTAAACAAAATGTCCTGGCCGAGGAAAAGTTCAAACAAACTGCCATAGAACTACCAGGCAACTACCCAGCCTATAATCCCCAGAACATGTTTAATGTCGCCTTGTTTTAAATCAATACTTTTTTCTCGATCCCAAGGTCCTGAATTTAAGCAACTTCCATTGTACAATAAAATGAAAACTCACAGACTAAAATAAAGTTAAATGCAATATGAGATGCATCACCAGTAACTCTAATCCATTTATTTGTAATCACACAAAATCATGTCACATCATCATGAAAATCAAGATTTTCATTTTCACGTATAAATCTATCTTCATTAATCAATTGCCAAAAACTGGGAGCTGCTGCACATTAGTTTTTTCACTTAGTATAAAAATGAAATATGAAGAAGCACTTTTTAAAAAAGGAGGCAATAATACAAAGTAAACTTCGATTGTTGTTTTTTTTACTTTTGCTCAGACTGCTTTCATCATGATGAATTTAAGACAATAGACAAAGAAGTAGTGAAATTTGACATTGTTCATACTCCACTGTAAAGCAATAAAGATTTCAAAGGAACTCAAGACTCAAGAGGCCAAAATAGGTATTCTAATACAGTGGTCTCTGCTTAAGAACCCAATCCGCCTATGAGCCCGTGATTTTCATGAAATGAATTTTTTTCTATATAATTCATCTGCGTAAGAACCCGATTTCAACTACAAAATCCGCCTAAGAACACGGTCTCCTTACCCAATAGATTTTTCTTTTTAAGCAGCCGCCGCCTAAACTGCCAGAAACACTGTCAGTCGCCCTGCTTTTGTTCAAAGGCTAGACCGTAGCCTTGATGGAAAGCAAAGCCCTGTTCTCTCAGCCCCTCCCCCTCCCCCATTTTGTTCTCCTAGACCTGTCCACACTCATTGCTCGAAACATGCCCGTCCAGCTCCATCCCCTAGATCTACCTGTCTTAAACCAGTCATAATTGGCTAGATTTATATGCTTTGTTGTTCTGTCCCACCACTGTTCTCCGACCGACACCTTCAGCATCCCCCCCCCTCTTTTTTTTTCCCCATAGTCTCGACATTGCGTAACCCCAGTCTCACCTCTACCCAGCTGCCCATATTTTCACATATGATGAAACCCTGCTCTTTGTTTTGATCTACCTCATGGAAGCGGCGTCTTAGTGAGGTATCAGAACCAAGATGGGTCTTTGAGTTAGATTTTATGGAAAGGAGACACCAGCGTCTTGCATTGTTTTGCGTAATAGCCTACAGACAGGGACAGTCTGCTAGGGAATAAACAGCATGATTTTGATTGGTGTTTAAAATTTAAGTAAGCCAATCACAGATTGATTTGGTCAGTGATGACGCTCCATTAAGGTATTGGATTTGTTGTTTGATTATTTACAGAGTTGGGTTTTTTTAAATTGTAATGTACATTTTTTTCCACAGGAATTCTCTTAATTTGGATTTTCATGGTAGAATATTTGATTTTGAGGAAAAACTTTATTGTACATTTGAGAGATCTTTTTTTTTTGACCGAAGTCTTTCTTGATGATGTTCAATGTCAATAAATAAGAGAAACAGTTCAGTTTGAACATAAAAAGACAGTTTCCAACTTCTTCAACATTTACCTTTTGGTGACCATCTTACAAAGGTAGCAGCGCGGTTGATTCTTGGAATGACTAGGACCTGCTTCCATTTCCCATCTTCAAGCATCCACACAAATGCATTTCGATCCTGTCCCCCAAAAAAACAAAATAGAAATGGGAACTACCTCAATATAAATTTAATAAAAAATGAAAATTACTACAGTTCTTTCCTAGTGTAAGATAACTTTAATACTTACAACAATTCTAAATTGCACACATGCATGCAAGCCCTATTACGCACAGACATTCACAAGCAAAGGGGGTGATTTACACATTAATTAACATAAAAATATGTAGTCTCTGCCTTAATCCAATGATCCAAGGTGGCCTGGATGTAAATGGGTACGACAGTATACTGAGATAAACCCTTAGTACAATTCGATATCATTATATGGTTCTTTTCATCTTTTACAGACAATCAAAGTAGCTATAGCGCTGCTTTACCTGGACAGCCTCTTAGAAACAGCACTTTGCCCAGAGGCGCTATTCCTCTATTTGTTTATTCCAAAGGAAAGACATGGTCAATACTTTCGAAACTAGTCTGACCTGCAGTCCGATATCAAGTTCAAGGGTAGAATTTTGAAATTTTAGAAAAATGTTGCCCAGACAGTGGTACTTGCTTATTGTTGTATGATTTTAGACTTTCTTAAACATGCTTGTGTACACATGGGATCTCTAATTTTATAGCTCGGTATTCAGACTCCGCACTACTCAATTGGAGTCAGGGGTGAATAAAGGTCAACAAGGTCACACACAAAAATACTGCCACTTACAGGAATTGAAATCGGATCCATGTGCTTAGAAAGTGAACATCTTACTGAGATATTCTGCCCCCATTGGTACAATTTGGGATTCAGAAAACATTAATATTCATAGAATAATGCAATATGCCCCCAATCCTCACCTCCAAAGATATTGTTATTATTAATTTTTTAGAATGCATGTTCTACCAGAAAATATCAGTGTTCCATCCCCCCACCCCCACTGGACAAAAAAAAGAAGCTCACCACTCCAACTATCATGCTCAGTAGTCAATTAATTATATGATGAACTATTAGAGAAACTTGATGACCCATTATACAAAACTAATGAATACTTTGCCCAATCAAGCTGTGAAGAAGAGGGAAAAAAGTGACAGGACAGGACAATGGGAAGCATGAAGGAATAATTTGGAGAGGAAATGCACAGGACACAAAGGCATGGAGAAAATTGCTACAGGATCCACGCCTTTTCCCAGATCAATACCGAGAAAGTAATACTGAAATTTGTTTCTTTGCCACAAAAAAACAAGTTTCAATTAAAACACACATAAAATATAAAGAAAATTAGAGTCCAGCCAGTTGAGAAAAAGATGTTTAACCTATACTTACAGCAGAACAGGTCACGATACGGTTGCTGACCGGTGCCCAATCAATACTGGTTACCCGCTGACCATGCTCACTCAGGGTGTCCGTCTCCTGCCATTTGGCACCAGACTTCTTATAGATTTTCACATTGGAATCATTCAGAGATAATGCCAGACCTGTGTACCAAAGTTGAGAAACAAATTGTTACACATGGGGCAAAAAGTGAGAAAATGGCTTTGCTTTCCTGCCGTTAAAGAAGAGAGGTCTTTATTTTTATATCAATTTTGTTAACTCTTCCTTTACTGCTAAGGCCATGGCCACTTTTCCCCTCTGTACCATAATCAAGGTCAGGTAACCCTAACATTTTATCAAATTGTTTACATTCATACCAACCACTTTGTTATATCTCAACACAAATGACCGTAGAAGATGATGTGAATGGATTAAAAAAAAAATTTGAACTAGTCTTGTGCAGAATGTGGAAAAGTCTTTGAAATGGTGACAGAACTTTTGTGTGTGTGTATGTGTGTGTGCACGCGTGTGTGTGTGAAAAGGTTACTACAACACACAGAAACAAATATTAGAAATATCGAATGCTATTTTGTTTTTACTTTTTCATCATTTCATCCGTTTTAAGATGATTAATACAACCACAATCCTCAGCGATGTGGTGCCTATCCTTGAGCTGGAAAATTTACAAGTACTTTTACAACCTTTGCCCTCGTTCTGTGCCACCATGGATTTCACACCGTTACGCTACCTGGCTTCACTGACTTATTTACACAAAGTGACGGCCGACTGGTCTTTCCCCCAAGTGATTACACAAGGCTCCCAGGGCCAAGAATGACCAGCCAGAAAATAGGCTGAAAATTGTCTGCTGCCCGAATGGCCCGCAAACTTGAAACTTTGTCTTATGGAGGAATGGTCCTGAGGAGGCAAATGCTCTACCAAAAGTACCATTGCCAAATGTGTGATGACGGAGATGGTCATTATTGACAGCTAGAAGGAGAGTGAGGCTATTGTCCATTCTTTTAGAGCTGGACAAGTCAATGTAGCTTACAGTATGGCTTTGATATGTTGAAGCTTCTTTAAACAAGCCTTGTCCATTTCTTTCTATGGTATTTTCAGTGAAATAGCACTCTTCAGTGTTCAATTCAGTTTTACTGATACAATGCACTAAATGCAAATCTCAATTGCTTTTTTAACTCATTCAATTTTATTCGTCTCAGATGTTACACACGTCTCAGGTGTTACACATCTGTTTACTGAAACTCAGGTAGAAGAAAAGGATAAGATCTTATGTCAAGTTTAATGCTAAGTGTAATTATCTATTCCTGAAGACTGTGTTGAATTCAAGAGCAAATTTTTGCATCCAATGTGCGACTGTTTACTGAAGTTGTTTGGGTTGCATTGTATGCGAGGCAATACTCGAATACAGAGCCACTTTGCCCTCTTGATGAATATATACTCTCTGCTATTATTATTACAGACACCTCTATAGTTTAAAGTATAAGTAAATTGGGTAGAATAATGAGGTATTATTTTGCTACCTGTTCTATCCTTATTAAATGAATGACAAGTCACTGGGGCAACTCCAAAGTTGTGCTTTTCAGTCATCTTTGTTGACCTGTAAAATAAACAAACAACAACAAATGAAACAAACATTCTTATTTTCTTTTGTAAAAATCACCTCCATTTTGTAGGTCCCAGTTATCAGTTGTTGTCAAGTCATTATTATGGTTGATCAAGTGAGTGTGGACTGTATATTACCAAATCCAGTGCTCTGAAAACTCTACATTCCAAATACAGACCAGACTGCAGTTCGCTCACATTTAATTTGTACTTGACTTATACCACAGATTTCTCTCTAGATCAACAATTCTCCTTTAACATACTAACGTTCTAACCCTTTTCATCCTGGCCACCTTCAGCTCAGTGTTGGTGCTTCTATGCCATGTCAGCTTGGGTCTTCCTATTTTTTTACCCTGTGGTTCCATTCCAGGGCCTGTCTTGTGATGATGGAGGAAGGATTCCATGAAGTATGGCTTATCCATCCCCGCTTTTTTTCCTTCATCTCTGTTTCAATAGGAGTTTTGCACTGCAGGTTGGAGATAACCTCAGGCCATCTAATGTTCAGGATATTCCAAAGGCATTGGTTGATAAATGTCTGTATTTGTGTGTAGTGGTTTTGGTTGTTCTCTGGGTCATGCATACAGCAGCACATTCATGCTGAAAATCCTGACATTGTTGAGGAGAGACAAAGCTGAGAATCTTCAGAACTCAGAGACTGTCTAGCCTTGTTTATTGCCGCTTTTGATACCATGGTCTGTGCCACCATCTGTGCTCACCACACTGCCCAAAACCAAATTTGTCCACTCCCTTGATGTTCTCTCCTTGTAATGTGATGGGATTTTCTTGCTTATTATTCAACTACATGGCCTCTGTCATTTGGGCCAATCTTCTTGGCTTCCTCTGTGATTTGGGAGATTTTTACTTGGGCATACTAGCGTCTATGTGAGAGCAGGTATATGTCATTAGCAAAGTCAGTCTTTGAGCTGGTTAGTAAAAGTTGACTTTATCGCGTATTTATGGTGGACTAATTTTTCGTTAATAATGTCAAAGTCGCGACATCAACATTCTTTATTTCCAAGCAGGACTGTCAAATTCAGCGCTGTGTGATTATGCAAACTTACTAGCCATAAAATAGAATCTAGCGTCTTATGGGCCTTTTGGCTTTCTCTCCATTCAATGACATTGTGAGAGGTGGGCGTGATTTCTCAGCTGAAATTCAAGCCAAGGAGACTCGCCGAGAGTGAGATGAAGAAATCGGCAGCAATTTAGAACTAATCAAACATTTTGGCATAGAACCTAAATCAAGACACAACTAGAATCTAGCATATACTTACAAAGTGTTAGTCAATCTTTCTCGAACTGAATAATTTGTTGAAAGCGCGTAAAGAAATTCGTGGACTCTGGTCAGTCTACACGAACTTCTGTCATACACGGAAGTGAACAGGGAGGGAGATTCTACTCTATCCGGTGAAGAGATTCGAGGAAAGTCCGACTCTACGAGTACTCTTTAGGCCTTCCCATGTATGTTCTGCACTTTTTTCTATCGCGCCTGAAACAGCGATTCAAGAATGTTAATAATTGAAATATATGTATATTTATATAGAGCCATATCAATAAGGAAGGAATTTCAATCTTCATTTACATGTATACAGATCTTTTTTTTAATGTAAAGTAGACCGCTCTAGCTAGATCCAGATGTAAGGGGTACTCTTGTTTTTCGTTCCTTCAGGAACAAACCGAAATGATTTGATTAGGCTAGGCTAACTTATTTATGATAGGCCTAGAGCAAAAGAATCTTAGCCCACAGAGTTGTATACGTGCATGTAAAATGTAGAAAGACTGCAAAAAGGTTGTGAGCGTAGGTGATATAAAGGCTAACGTATCGAATAGAACGGTATTTTTTTTTTTTTATTATACATGTATTGACCAATGAAGAAGTAACAAGAATACACTTCCTTCGGAAAACCCCGTTCGTGATGAATGAACGCACGGTATTTTTTATTTGTACACCACAACATTCCTCATGCTTGTCTTTGATTGTATACAGTCCATAGATCTACTTCTAGCTCAAGATCTCGATAGAGATCTACTGGATAGGCCTAGATCAAGATCCATCTAGACTCTAGAGATTTAGATCAAGCCGACGAATGTGAAAAACGTTTGACAGTGATCGCTGTTGAATTGTTGTAATTAAATCATGATCTTTTGGAGACATCGCATTATATCAACAATCGTTTCGTTTTCGTTGTTTGCATTACTGCACATCTGCTGTTGTCATGCAGAAGAAAATGAACCATCTTCCGCACTGAGAGAGGACCCGCATAGAGATCCAACCCTTTGCGAAGGTAAAAGGCTTTAGAGACGCTGTTTATGATAATTCATAATAAGGCCCAGATCTCGATCTAGATCTACATTATAAAATGCGTAGATTCTACATAGATCCAGATTATCTAAAAAAAACTATAGATATCTGTACTGTAAGTCTAGATCTATATCTAGATTTCTAAATAGAGATCTAGAATCTAGACTGACTAGACCCTATAGAATCTAGACTCTAGAGTCTACTGTTTAGGCTACTATTATTATTCTTATATTAATATGTAGATTTTGACTCGGTGCTAGATCTAGATCTAGATCTATTCTGATTTTCTAGATTTAGTCCATTAGATTTTGGTCATGTTCATAGAATTCATAGTAATTTATGCCGCATGCTTGTTAAACTAAACTCTTAATTATTGTTTAATTATTTGATTGAACATATAGAACTAGATCTAGATCTAGATCTAGATCTATAATATTCCGAACCTTTTTAATAATTTAGTACTAGATCTAGATCTACTACATCAATCAATAGCAGCAACTATTTTGATTTGGTCACTTGGTCTAATATTGTGGAGTATGTATACCGTAATCTGAAACTTATGATTCCGGTCATGAGGCTATATTTCATTCTTTTCAGTGTGCAAGTTTCTGACTACTGAACTGAAAGAAAGGCTAGCAGAGACTGACAAGACAAAGGAGATCATTGAAACTGGATACAGCTTTGATGAAAAAAAGAAAAAGAAAAAAGCATACAACTTGTCGTAAGGCATTTTGTCCTTATAAACTCATATTATATTCTGTAGTTAGGCCAATAATTTTTTTAAATTGTAGTTGTAATATTCATTTGTAAAAGTTGAAGGTTTTATTTTTATACCAAGTCGTGACAGAAAGCTTTAACCTTAGAGCTACAGTTTTTTTTAGGGAGGTAAGCACCATTATGAACTTTATGATAAAGGGTAACATAAAATAACATTTCTTACTGTTAATACATGTATAAACTATTAACAATTCCTTTTTAGTGAACGAAAGCAACCAAAAATAAAGAAGAAATGTTGACTGTTTCCTGAGCTGAAAATGTTAGAACCCTGTTCTAATTCTGAAATACAATATTATTTTTATATATATTTATATTAGCAAAGTCATGAGTAGTTCTGACACCTCAGGTTCCTTAATTTTTTATTAAAAACTCTTGGATTCCTGGAACAAAAGTTGTTGTACCAACTTTTCACCTTTATTTTCTTCACGCCCACCTCTCACTTCATGCATTCGTTGAACCTTTTCAAGGAATCCTGAAACTAAATACTGGTGGTCAACTGTTACATCAGGAAGTTTCCTGTTTCAGTTAATCTCTTCAAGGCCAGTGAAGCACCCAAATTGTTTACATTTCAGTCTGCCAGATGTTTTGAAAGTCATAAAACCTAGCACATTTATCTAATGACCCACTGTGTATTCTGTAGCTTGCAGCAATTTATGGGCCAATATTGCGTACCTCCCAACCAATTCCAGCTTCTTGCCCAGTCCATGTGCTGTGAGGCTTGCTATTAGGAGTGTACAGTGCAGTCCACATACCTCAACATCTCTTTACTTGACATTCCGCTTATCTCAACATGAACCGATAGTCCCAATAATGTTGTTATGAAATCCAAGTTTCTTGACATTCCCTGCTAAGACTGACCGCATTTTAATTCCCCACAAACTATCTAGCTCAGCACTCCTTCTTTCTCCCTCCTTTGTTCGTTTGCAGTTAATTGGATTTTTTTTTAAATGAAGTGCCACTCAACTGTTGAGGGAAATCTTCTATAACCGCTGGCCTCGCACCGCGTAACTGTCGAGTTTACACTATTCCGCTACTTCACTTTGCTGGTCGGCTGGTCCGGTTATTGTTTACACAATAAAATCTCTGAACGCTTTTTCCCTGATATCAGATGCTGACGCTTCTAAGCTACCAGGGAAATGTTCTTCACACTAATTCGGCATACTCCGCTGTCCGTCTCAGATATCAGGGGGTTTTTTTTCACACTAATTCATCATAATCCGCCTTGTGTCTGAGAACAAAGGAGACAGGTCAACCCTTCAAATGGAACGGGGCTGTCAGTCAGACAAAAACTCCACATCTAACTGCTGTATAGACAAATTCAGATCGTAACAGTTTATGAATAGGCTGGGGGGATTAGAGCTTGGAGTGGTCAAGGTGCTGTCCGTCAAATTAGCTCCTCCCTTTTCTCAGGTTTCTGTGCTTTCTCATAACTCTACATTAATTCCATGGTCCCACTGATGTTGAGTTAGCAGGATTTTACTTCATTGTAATAAAAGTCTCTGGTGCATGAAAGACAAGAGTTATCATAATTTCACTTTGTCATTTAATGCTCAACCCCCTCCCCCCCGACTGGCCAAGATGTAAAAAAAACGCACCACTCCACATGGTGCTGTCATTGAATCCCATCCTATCATAATTATATGCTTTGTAATTCAGACTAACAATTCGATAACCAGTTGCTCACTTCCAAAGACAAAGAACACATGGACATCGTTAAAATTAGACTACGGCCTAAGGTTGCTGACACGATTGAGATTGAGGTGCAAGTTTCATTTTCATTCTGAATTATTTTTCCACTTTGTGGTTTCTAGTCATTCTAGTTTGACAAAATGGTGCCTCACATATTCCACCTATCATGGATTCCTCAAACAATTTTTCTCAACCCACGAATGCATGCTGGACTGTAATATGCAGATTACCTTTTGTTTCTTTTATATTCAGAGCACCATTGATCATTCATTTTTCATTTTGACTTCAGAGAGCTACGTTTCATCGAGGCTCTAACTGATCCACATGTGTGTGACAAGATCCTGCAGTACAATGTCCATGCAGAGAGAGATGGAAGCAACCGGTTTGCAAAAGGCAAGAGTGCAACCATGGAAACTCTGCAGGGTCTTGTGTGAGTCTGCTTTCCCCCATTGAACTGTGAAAGTTTAGATCCTAATTAGTTTTATAATTAAGATGATTCTCTATTCCATCCACTGTATTAACAGGGAACCAATCCCACAATTTCTAAAACAGTAGCCTTCAAGACGATAATTAAAACCGATTCCTAAAATTAATGTAAGTTCCATTTGGAGAGTTATACAAGCCAGATTCTTTCAAAGTTGCACTGATGTGGTAAGAAAAAGTAGATCTTTCTGAAAAAATGAAGCATGTTAATAATAAAATTGTTAATTCAGTTGTCAAACTTTATCAAGTTATATGAGATAATGTTGTCTACATTTCTCTATGCAGACAAAAATGAAAATTAACTTTACTCTTCCAATTAGACAAAATTCTATGTTTCAAGTCCACTTTTAATTGATGCATTTTCTCTCTTGTCTCAAATAAATAAAAATTAATTAATGTCTTACTTTTCAAATTTGAATTTCCTATTAAAATGCTTTCATTTCCCCCCTTCTCAACCTAGTGATAAAGGAGTGAAAGTAGAGCTAGGAATTCCTTATGAGTTGTGGGACACACCATCTGCAAGTGTCACTGAGATGCAACGACAGGTCAGTAATCTCTTGAGCAGCCTTTTTTACATTATAATTTATACAGTCAAACTTGGCTATAACAGAACAGAAGGGAGCACCAGCTTTTCCTTGTCATAAGCAAGTTCTGTTATGTCCAAGAAACATAAATGGTTATCTTGTTTTGACTTAAGTCTTCAAGCGTTCTGTTGATCACCAAGGTGGGTTTTTTTTTTGGCGATTCAAAGAGAACACGTCAGTGACATTATCGTACACAGCTGCAGCCTACTTTGGTCAAGAGCAAGAAGAAAAGAAAGTTTTCTTAAAAAATTTGATAATTTCCTTCTACGAAGAATTTGCACAATATCTTCCAGACAAGAAGTTTTACTCAAAAAGACTGATGACACAAAAGAAAGAGCTGAATAGACCAAAGTCTTTTATACCAGAATTTGTGTCCAAATACTCATACAAATCTGTTACTGATGCTTTGAAGTCCACTCTTTGCCTCTATGATTGTGACTGGGCTTCAATGCCATCAGTTCAGTTCCTTAAAAAAAATCTCTCCCGTCAAATTGTATCATGATTGTTGTTGACTATGCTGAAAATGATACACATATTAGTATCAGAACTTGGCTCAATTGGCATATTATAGCTTGGGCCAAGTCCTGTGGTTATTTCACCCAATTTCATGGTGCATGAATCAGTACACCAAATACAGTAGTATTATAATTATGTTTCTGATGACTGAAAGCGTGATCACATTTTGCTCACCATGTTCTAAGTGACTCACTTAAAGCCAGTGGGTTTGAATTCTACATTCGTCATTTTCTCAGGTAGTTGCAGTTCTTAATATAAATCAAGGCTACTAAATTATTATATCAGTAGACTGGCTGGCAAAAGTGGGCGCAATTCGGTTCACACATTCCAATGCCAAGGAGATGACTTGACTTGATTTCTTTCTTTAACGTCGGTTTTCCAGTCCTGTTGCTGTCAGGTCTGATATCGCTGACGGGGTGATTTTTCACCCTTTGTTGATGCAGGTGGGTAGGGCATCCTTGGTGACCCGGAGGGGCTATGGAAGTGG
>JBDFRD010149801.1:0-12433 GCA_039654405.1 Bullina lineata | reverse complement strand
CCCTCAATCTGCATGGGCTTGGGTTCCTCCACGCCAGGGGGCCCTGTGTCATCTTCCAGACCTGCAGGAATTCAACAGTTCCGTAACATTATTTTCATACTAAAGATAAAAGTAGGGAACTGGATCTTTTAATGGTCTCCAGAAGCAAATCTCATGAAAAAAAAACAACATCATTTATGTTAAAGTTAGCAATGTCTGCTTTCTTCCTGATCAGTGGTGGCACGGTGGTCAAATGGCTAGGGCATAGTGCTCCTGATCCACGAGTCCTGGTTTCAAATCCAGCGGCGACCATGCTGTGCTTTTAGGAAAGACACTTTCCTCCCCCTACGCAAGTGTGAGACATTTTCTGCTGGGGAAGTAAACCTAACTACCGGAAAAGCTCCAGCTCTGTGGGCCTTAAGCCTTGAAGGAACTTGATATTATCTTTAATTCTTCCTGTTCATAATATCAGTGTAAGAATAATTTCCTTCCATTACAAGTTGGGAGTTCATAAAAAATGGATTATGTCTGGATTGCAAACTAACAACCACATCCCAATCCAACATCCACATATTATATATATACATAAACCCACCTGGTGGTGCAGGTTCAGGATCCGAATCCGAATCCGATTCTGATTCACTGTCACTTTCATAGCTGTAATCTGACTTCTTCCTCATGCTTTTCTTCTTGCGTTTCTGTGCCTGGGCAGAAAATGACAGAAGAATGAAAATGTCTTCACCTCCCTCCCGGTTTCTTAACTTTGACAAGATACAGACTTTTTTGCTCAATGACATTGATGACTTATTATGGAACAAAGAACTTTTCATGCGACTTCAATGCTGTTATAATTACAAAGTAGTAAGTGTGGAGAATGCTAGTGAAGAACATACCTACAGAATAATACACTGAGAAGACAAAACAAGTCCGATTCACATAACACAGTAAGAGCACTAGAATAAGGAAGAGGGAAAATGTTGTTCAGCTACCGTGCAAGTCGAATAAAAGAACACGCAACACAAAAAACCGCAGAAAAAGTAGTGAAAGCAACAGGGAGTGGGGGTCACAATTTGAAAAATGTAAGATTTTTCTACTTCTGTTGCGGCTGACAACTATCCAAAGGAGCAGATAACATGAAGAAAAGAAAGATCATAGCAGTATGTCTGGAACTAACTTGTTTGTGTGGCACACATACATGCTGCGACTTTGGTCAGTTAAACCATCACTCAAATAGATAAACTTGTATGTTTTATTATGTTTTTAACTTCGCTTAGAGTCAAAATTTACCTTGGCCTCTGCAGCTGCTTCCTCTTGTTGTTTTTGGTACTCCATAGCCTTCCTCTTCAGCTCTTCCTGCTCCGGCGTAATCTCTAGGGACAGCTGAGGTATAGAGAGACAGAGAGAGAGAAAGTCATTCAAATATCACCCACTGTTTTCTCCGTTCAAACAATTTTATTGGAATCCCCTTGTAAAAAGGATTTAAGGCATAATGATCCAATTTAATTTACTTATCCTTGTCTGCATGGCAAGTCAATGACTGTAAAATATACACAATTTTTTTTTCTTACACTTTATGGCGGGTTATTCACTTTTCAGACAATTCCAAAGCTTTGACTTACATCTTTAGGGTCTGCAGCTTTCTTCTCAGTATCCTCCTCTTCTGCCTTGTCTTCTTTAGGATCACTGAGGAGATGGCAAAATAAATACATGACACCGAATGGCGAGGGGGAAAAAATTCCGAATTGCACATTATAATTTTAAAACACAACTGTTATGAAGGAGAAAAGAAAACAATTTTCATATTCAAAACCACATTACTTTTAAAGTGTTGATGGTATGATAACTCTTGCAGTGTCATATAACATAAACGAAGACTGCTTTACTTCTGCAGCTCCGCACATAGATAGAATCAATAAAATATGCTCTAAAAAATACAAAATTACAAGCCAGGAAACAATGATGGTAAATATTTTTGGCTCATTTTTTTTTCATTCCCGGATAAAGAATTTAATCAAATCCACAGGTTTTTTTATTCAACCATTAGCTTGTCCAGTTTACAATTACAGATAAATGTAAATGTTGACTGAAAAACATTTATTTCTTGTTTTATAACAACTTTTAATATAAGTTTTATAAGTATCATTCTCCCTTATTCAAACAATAGAATTGTTTCTCAAATGATTCACTAATAAAATATTACCTGACTGAAACAGGAGGAAGGGGAAGAGCAGGAATAAGAAAAAGAGAAGAAAAGGAATAAAGATGAAGAGAAAGAAGGAGTAAAAGAAGGAAGAAAAGAAGGAGCTGTAGGAAGATGAAATAGAGCATGCACCGATCTGTACTTTTCCAAGCCCTCTACCAAAATTCTTACAAAAACAGGTAGTGAATGGACAAAGAGATAGAGGCAGAAGCCTCAAAGTATATAATAATATATACTTTTATATAGATAAAAGTATCTCTGAGTTTCAGAAGTCTACAGGGAGGGGGGGTTGGGGAGAAAAAAGAGTGGTGGGGTGGGTGGGTTATGGAGAGATTGCAGAATTGCAGAACAGAAAAAAAGTCCTCGTTATTTACTTGTCACTACATTCACCATCCTCCCCATCCTCTTCCTTCTCTGATGTTTTCTTTTCACTGAAATCAAAACAAAAAGAAAACGAAAAAAAAAACGTAATGCAGTTGTGAACACATCCCAAAGAATGGGCATTTTACATACATCATGCCCGATCAGAGAGGAGAAAATCGAAACATAAATATTCATCCCTCTTTTCTCAATCGAACGGAAATTGTGAGATTAGATAGGGCATGAACTGATCAATAAAGTGTCAAAGACCAAGGCACACATTACAGAAGCATTTTAATGTAGAAATGTTATTAGATAACATGTTATTGAAGGTAGGAAAAACAATGATGATCTGTTCACTGTTATTCTTTTATTACTCTTTTCTTTCAATTGCCTCTTTTATTTGAATAGATTTCATACTTTTGGAATATGATTTTCTAGGAAATTCCTGCCATTGAAATCTGTAGCTGCACACAAACTCAAACAAATCAGATAAATTGATACATCATCTGTTTACACGATAAGTGTAATTCCTTAACTTTAGAATGCAATCCTGACAGATAAAGCCAATAACAAACTTAATGTGAGTAGCATTGTAAGCCAATGAGGTGTAACGAGTTGATTCAGAGAATAAATAGACACTGCCTATCACACAATAATCCACTTCATCAGCGTTTCTCAAACAAGAAAGGATAAAATGGAGCACAAGTGGTATCGAGACAAACAACACTAAGAAATAGTGGTCAAACAAACGAGCATAAGTAGTCTACAACAAGCTGACAGGAAGCTTTGAAAATATTGAATTTCACAAATGAAAAATATCCTGATTTCTTTTCAGCTCCGATCTCATTCTATATGGGCCACACACTTTAGAAAATCAAATTCACAAAAATAGCTTACAAATTTTAGTCCCAATTGTACCAATTTCAGAGTATGGCAGGCTAGGCCTCCTGATGTTGTACTTGGATGAACCACAGATGCAGGGGTAAAGTGTCAACTATTGACTCACTTTGCCGGTCACAAAATTAGTTTGCAGTAAAAATGATCCAGTCAGTCTGGTGTGGTTAGTAATATGAATTTATGTCCAAGAGGTCTGATAACCGACAAACTGTTAAAATGTGACCGCCTTCTCTAGGACAGGCTGTTCCTTACATCAGAAAAAGGAAAAAACAAAACAGCAATAAAAACATCATTAAAAAAACTTCAACAAAAACAGTTACATCTGTAACATAACAAGTTAACGTCTGTAAGACAATACGTTACTAACTCAATGTTAACTCAAAAGAAAATAAGGAAAACAAATCAGAACAGAAATGCTTTAAGAAACAAAAGGAAATTGCAAGGCACATGAAAACACCCTCAAAGATGAACTCACGTTTTCACTGGCGTCGTGCTGGCTACAGATTCCGAGTTTGGCCGCGAGCGTTCTCCTGAGGATTCCTCCACTGGGTTGTCCAGAATTGTAAGATCAAGATCATTTCCTCCCTCCAGCAAAATGACAGCTGTGGGTGTGAGACAACAGTACAATTAATTATGACCTACAAGAAGAGGAGTATCTAACAGATAATACTAAAAGTAAAGTAAGCCAATCATCTGCTATGCAGATTTGCTTACAACAAATTCAACTGCTAGAAAAGAAAAAGAAATGGGGAATAAAAGAGATGGTGTTTTTTCTCAGCCTATGAGCACTCTGTTTAAATCCTTGATTTAATATATTGGTAAGCACATTTTATTAAATGCTTCTGTATTTAAATTAATTATTTCAATAATAAGAAAAAGGACGATAACATTAATTGCAATAACATTGTCAGTTTCAACTAAGAGACAATTTCAACCCCATTTGAGGCTTGGAGTAATCAGAAGCTGAAGTCGCAGTAAAATGAGGACACAAAAGATTAGTTTTGTACAGGGATAACGCCAGAGAATGAAGAATGCAACGCGGATGAGATTTGAATGCATCTTGCGTCCTCGCTTGCCGAAATTGCCAGTAAATCGTTATTTCTGATGGCTCCCCATAATTTCTTACGACAAACCCGTAAAGTTGGCATGTCTGTTTCAACTATTAACAGTACAACTGGCATTACAGGCCACTCAAAGGATAAGCCTGATCAGGTGGGATTTCCAGAATGCTTGGCAAGAATGGGAA
Organism: Bullina lineata; assembly: GCA_039654405.1. Taxonomy (NCBI): domain Eukaryota; kingdom Metazoa; phylum Mollusca; class Gastropoda; family Bullinidae; genus Bullina; species Bullina lineata. Next base: position 7,748 of record JBDFRD010149801.1, on the reverse strand, counting down.
GGCAACTGAAACAGCTGTTTTCCCTCACAAAGCCCTATAAAAAATAGAAATAAACAAACGAAACTCACTGGCATCGAGAATTTTAACCAGTACATCAGTCGAGTCCACCTCGACGGTGACCTTATCCAAGTAATTCTTTTCTGCCAGAGCCTCAAACACTTTGCGTCTGGCCAGGAGCGAGCCTTGCACCTCCTGCTGTCGCTTCTCCCACTCCTCTGGGTGGTACTTGGATTTGAACCTGAAACAGAGATGGAGAACCCAGGAGTTTTCTACTGCACCATGTGGTTGATTATAGGATAGAGCTTTAGGTTAAGTGATCAGGTGATATGCAAAATGTGGTCAATGGCACGGTTGTTTTGTAAACATGGCAAAACAAAAGAAAGGACTGCACAACAACGATGATATTTACGTAAAAATACAAACATCACTTCTCATCAGAGTCACTTCACTAAAACAGACTTTAATTAATACCTAGACGGGAAACGAAGTAATTGGGGGCAATCAAAAAAAAAAAGGGGGGGGGGGGAGAAGGGTGAGGGGAAGGTAATGTGATGAGAAGTAGGGAGGTAAACTAAGAAGAGGTTAAATAAAAAAATAGGCGACAAGGACAGGGGGTGCAGACATTTTCAAAGACAAACCTGCAGCAACACAATAAGATGTGCCTGCCAAGTATGGAGAAACAAAAGCATTAAAAAGAAAGTCTAAAAACAAAGCTACACACTTGAATAAAAGCCTTTTACAGTATGCAGACTTCACAAAACAAAGGAACAACTCACATTTGCTTCAATGAGATTCAACAGCTCTTGTTTTCTTCTTACTTACTACCAAGTTCAAAGATTCACATACAAAACATTTGCGTAACTTATGGCATATATCAACATGACAACAAGGGTCATTTACTGCCGTACAAAAATACATGGACAGATAGAAGAGGAAGACACATAATTATGACACAGTGTCTTAAAAAAACAAATCCACACAGTAGCTGTAAGTAATCAATATATGAATGAACATACATACACACAGCTTTTCTCCGTTCTTTTCACTTGTGGCAACTTAAAAGAATACAATTTCACAAGATAGGAACACAACAGAACTGTTGTAAGACTGACGCGGGATTTCTAACACTACAAACAACAAATTTCTGTTAAAAAATGACCAGTGTGAAAGTAATGCATCGATAGCATTACAAATATTGTATGTATAACATGAATACAAATTGTTGCTGATGTACAATTCATAATGGACAATTGCACATATAATGTACATACATACACACACAAAGTATGATCATCAAGAAACTGATGACTAACATGCACGGATAGCATTTTAAATAATATTGTATGTGTAATGTTGATGTACAACTCATAAAGGACAATACCATATATGCACACACACACACAAAGGATGATCATCATGAAAATGATGACTAACTAGTGTTGAATAAAGATTTGGGAAAAAAAAAAAGACGAGACACAAACCATTACTTCTGTCGATTTCCCTGTCTTTGGTGCTGTGAACACACAGCACTGAGGCAATTCGCAACCAAATCTCACATCAAAACACACACAAAATCACCACTGATGTTCGGTGATAACCACAGTCCTGTGCACGGGCCAAGGTGGATCGCGACACTGTCCTACAGACTAGCTAACACTTTCTTTCAATCAAGCTAGACACTGCATTGTGCGCAGTGCACCCTATCACTAGCAATTGTGCAAGCCATCGGAATATTGATCTCTTGTTGGCATTTCTCCACACGCAGTGGAATTTACTGAGCTGTTGGACAAAAAATTATGGTTATCATATTGGGAGGAAAAAGACTGTAGCAGACCTTACAGCCTTTTTGGCTGAGCCCCCCCACCACAAACTCTTGCTTTTCTCCTCATCCCACCAACCTTAAAAAAAACAAAAAAACATTTCCATTTCATCTATTCACAGCGGCCGGTGTTCCCTTAACAGCCATCAGTCTTTTTCCAGAGACAAAACGAAGGAACAAAACAATTATATACATAAATACAGAGAGAGCATAATGATAGATAAACAAAGTAAACACAGACAACAACATCTTTTTTTTTCACTTAATGCTGTTTTACATTCAAATCTGTGAACATTCCGTTCTGAGCCATAATCTTTTCCAATAACCGACACCCAATTTCAGCCTCAAATCTTTACATGTTTACCGATTAAAAAAAAACAAAACAAACATGCTGACCAGATCATTAGAATAGTACACACCATTCAAAGAAAACAAGACATTCATGGTCATCAACCAGACTGATTAAAAAAAAACAAACAGGAAACTGAACTGCAATATGTTCCTGCCCCAACTCCTCTCAGTTCCTACTTAACACTCACAAATATCTCAGACACTCATATGACACCCCCAACCTATGACTAGCAGAATTCTACCAATACATTAAAATTCCTCCACCCCATTAAGATTTCTTTAAACACTTCCAATCTCCCACCCGCGCCTTTCTATCTCTAATACATACAATTCTAAGACCATTTTGGAGGGATTATAAAACAACGAAACAAAAACAAAACGGGAAAATTTAAAAAAAAAAAAAATTTTTGAAAGTAGGACAAGTTTGGACGCAAAGAACTCACCACTCTTCCTCCTTGTGGGCCAAGAAAAACTCGTTGATCTGCTGCCGTCGAAAGACGAGCTTGTAGTCGGCAAACAGTTTAATGGCGTCCTCTTGAGAGATGGTGTCATCCTGCTTGTTGAGGAACTGCTTGAAGGTCATCATAGGGGGCTGCGTGGGGTAGTCTGCATCTCTGTAATACACACACACACATGACACATAAAGAAGTGAAGATAGGACAAATGCATTGAGCTTGCTAGAAAATGAATTGCAAAATGGGGGCTGTCACCAGAGTAAAAATGTAAACTGAAATGATACACAGAATAAAGTATGGATAAGCTTCACAAAGCAAGGATGTAGAAAATAACCGTTTGCACAGCTTAGTTTGGCCCTGTTCCTCCGGGGATACAGAGGCATAAGTCAACAGCTTAGTGCATAGTCGAAGGATGAGGTAGTATAATTATGGCTAGCTGTCTTCAGAATTCTTTTTGAAAACTTAGATCCAATGTGTTGTGTCACACACATTTTTGTCTCTTGTTAAAACAACATTTGACTGTGATACAGCAAAGCAGATTTCCATATACAACCCATAGAGATGGAGCTGATCCCAGTTATGGAAGCGTTCAGCAAAACATGTTTGTTTTTTTTACCTCATCCCCTAGTCTGTCATAGATTTACTTCTCCAGCAGAATGTGCTGGTACCCATATCGCATCTAAGTAAGGAGAGGAAACAATTATCCCGAGGGCAGTCATCGTCAGCATTTGAACCAAGAACCCTTGGATAAAGCGCCCAATCAACCACTGACTGTACTACCTAAACACACACTGAACCACCCAGAATGAATAGTCAAGACACTCACGAAGCGGTCGATGGATAGATAACACACACACACTAGATAGTGAATAAACAACATACATACACTAATCAAAAATAAATGACACACAACAAGAGTGGCATGGAGTAAGAGAGCTTCACATGAGATGAACGTTACAAGACGGGACCAAACGTATCATCATTCCTGTCTTCAAGGGCACAACAACACACATACAACTAGGAAAAAAGGAAGAGCTACATTTCATACACTAATCAAGCCAGGTAAAACTTCATACCCTGCATCTGGCCGTTCCCCATAGCCTCCTCTGTCAGGCGGCCCGTTGTTGACCTCCATCCCGCGGTGATTCCAACCAGGACCTCCGGAACCAGGTGGCCCATCCCTCACCTGGAAGGGATTTTCATACATCCCTGGATAGCCACCCTCATCCCTGCAAGAACAGTATTCAAACACATGTTCATGAAAAAGAATGTCGACAGTCATGGAACAATGTTCAGACTTTAATGTTATAGATAGAGCAAAAAGGGATTAAAAAGATTCACAATAATTACTACAACTGTAATAAATTACAAAATAAAAAGTTTGTCCCCGGGAGCAAAAAGGGATTAAAAATTTTAAAAAGATTCACAATTATTACAACTGTAATAAATTACAAAATAAAAAGTTTGTCCCTAAATAACAATGTTGCAGCAGTCATGCTCAGTTTGGGTCATTAAAAAAAAAATCAGAACATATCAGTCCATACATATAATATAATACTATATCTATGGTAGGACCATTTTTTATTTTTTATTCCCTGAACAAGCTACGGTGTTTAAATTTTAAAAGAATGCAGCAAAAATAAAAAAAACAGGAAAATTCTTTATATTCTTTTACACTTCTCCACAAAATTGACTGTGTTTGTTGCCTCAGCACGAGCTTCACATAAACTGAAGCTGGATGTTACTCTATGATTCTCCAAAGGTAATCATCTTCATCAAAGGTATAAAACATAGTTGAAGAATTGAACAGCATTGTGGGCTGACTTTCGTTACATCTATTTCCATGTGGAATATATAAATGACACAGACCAGTCCCTTCTCATCCTCTTAGCAGGGTGAGGGTTGTCGTAGCGACCAGGACTGAAGCGATCTCTGCGTCGGTCGTCGTACGGTCTGGAATACATATCCCTGCGGTCACGTACGTTGTTGCCCCGCCCAGACCACATCTCCCGTGACCTCATGGGCTGCCTGAGGAAGAGATGGAACAAAAACTCTTCCACTAAGAGAGCATGCCTGGTAGTGCAATTTTCATTTTCTTTTTTTTTTCGTCAGTAACAGTACGGATTGGAGCTAGCCTCCAATTGAATGATCACAAATGCAGGAAAAAAAAAAAATTGTCGACTCCACCAAGAAGGAATTTCAAGTACAACTGCTTAGTTTGGGAAAAAAAAAACATCCCTAAAAGGCAAAACCATTCATGAAGGATGAACAAAAATTCACACTTCGCACGGGTATCCATCCAATCAGACTCCAGAGTTGCCCTGCAACCAATCAGATGAGCAGTTTGTGATGAACAGCATCATGGGAAAGAAAGTTGTTGAGAGGAAAGAAAATGCTAACCACTGCACAAAAGACCCGTTTCCAAAACTTAAATCATAGGCTTGAAGTGCACCACCACAAGAGAATGCTCAGCAGTAACAAGTTATGGCAGAATTGATCCGTTATTTAATGGGTGAGAGGGCCTGGATATAAAGAGAAAGGCATGTGATTCCACTTCCATTATGTAGAACATATTGTTTGCTGGTCTGTCAGAGCGTAAAAGGCGATTGCAACGATGGAGGTGATCTTGATGGTGAAAACAGTTCAGACACTCGACTCATTAACCATTTTTTTCCCCCTCTTCTTCCATACGGTTCGACCGAATAATAAAAAATTGCTACAGAACACAGCTCCCTCATCAAGGATATAGCCAACTCTGATTGGCCTATCTGGACAGTTTGTTCAGAGTACAGAATCTAAAAGCGAGTGCAAGGTACTGCCTCTTCATTTTTATGCAACATCTTACAGAAAAAAGAATAGTTTTGAGTTGATAGCTGTCGTTAGCATGACACCAATTTAGACAGGATGTACTTTCAAGAATAAAAGACTTGGGGACTGAAAAACCAACAATATATATTATATTGATACATTAAACACTCACTGCACACAAAAACATGAACGTTAATGATCTACCACATGTTAACTTGAAAAGTCTATTATACGATCACACAATATATAACGTTAATTTTTAATGACTAATTTTTCTTTTATATCGTATTTGCATCACTACCCTAGGAAGCCAATGAAAAAGATGGTGATGCACCCCAGTTCCTGATACATAAAATAACTGGTAGCACTTCATAATAACATGAGAGCTTTACAAATAATCCAAAGTAATCTGATGACTGTGAAATCTCCATTTCTTTGTCAGTGTTCTTCTCAACATCAGCTACAAGATACTCCTCATTGTGCTTTCGTATATTATACAATAATCTCTTGATAAAGATGTTCTTCATAAAAACGCTCAGGCCCAGAATAAAATATTTCACTCAGTAGTGTAAAAAAATAAAAAAGAAAGTAAGGCTGAAATCAGGAATAATCCTTGTAACAGATGTAATAATTTCATAAAATCAAAAATGTGAACACCCAGTGAAATTAATACTCTTACAACATAGCAGGCCAAGGAGAATTCCTTTTCAATCTGATTCAAAATCAAAATTTTGTACTTTCTCTAGTGCTATGGCGAAGGCAAAAAACAACAACACTCAAATCAAACACGAGACTGAAGTAAAGTGAAACTCCTTTTCATTCATAAACGAAAAAGAAAAAAAAAATTCCAAACATCTTTCCCGTCTTCTCTCCCCCCCTCCCCCCTTAAATCATGAAGCTCAAATGAAAATAAAATTCTTCGTGAGAAATCTCTTTGAAATTTCCCGTTTGTCATAATTTTATTTTCTAAAAAAAAAAAAAATACAAAACAAATTCATTTTCCTGAATTCCAAGAGCTCCACCCTCAACATCAAGTCTTGGGGGAAGCCATACTCACGAGTTGCCCCGCCAACCGCGTCTGAAATGATAGAAAGACGCATTACGGGGCACTCCACGCTCTTGGAAAATACCAGACTTCATTGCAATGAGCACATGTGCTACATACATACACTCCCCATGCAAAATTCACGTCTTACACATTTTGAGCCCTTCGCCAACTTCTAACAAACTGACAAAAACAAAGGTTCAAAATATGAATCCTGCACACAAATTGGATTTGAACAGTATGAGAAGGGCTGTCTTTCTCCCTCTCTCTCTCTGTTCATACACACAACACAGGAACGAGTTTCTTAAAATTGTCATTCATCAAATGAGAATACAACACATAGTTAGGTGCTGATACAGCACCAGAGGGATTCCACACAAGATGGTACATAATATACACAAAAACACAGCCATGTCCAATTTTTTTTCTTAATTCCCCTTTGAATCATCTAGACGTACCTCATACTTACATCGTGACTACACATTGAAATCACTATAATACAAAAGTCACTAAAGAGTAAGAACATACATGGCAATCATTAAATTATTGTAAAAAAAAAGGGTTTCGGTATCAATAAATTACTGCAAGTGCTGCCATACACACACCAACATTGGTGTAACAGGTTTAATGACGATGATGATTACTGCGAGTGCTTCATGACAAATTATTTTTTCTTTTACTTTTAAATGAAGATCAGAAACGATAGATTCTGAATTGGGATGGACAAGCCGCTGTCCGGGAAGAAAGTCTTAAAACACCAACAAGAATCATCCTAACCTAGTATTTCATATTTCCCTAAACAGTTTGACAATCCAATGAGTACAACACTAATAATGCACAGCAGTGCCAACAACACAACATGAAGTTAAGTCCCTTCAGGGCCTGCAAGGCCCACAGAACTGTAACTTATGAAGGATTCAACAGCAGAACAGGTGATTTTAGATCATCTCCTAGACAAGAAGCTAGAGTGTCCTAGGTTTACTTTCCCAGCAGAAAATGCCACTTCACACTAAGCAGAGATAAGAGAACTGAGAACTGTTGTTCCTTCAAGAATGAGGAATGATGACAAAAATGAAACTTCAGATCTTTAGTTTTACAAGTCCTAAAACCTAACCAACTGGCTTTGACACAACATTACCTTTTAAGTTTAAGAAGAGAAAAGAAAAAAGAAAGAAAGGAGAAAAGAGTCCAAGTATCAAAGAGAGAGAGAGAGAGAGAGAGAGAGAGAGAGAGAGAGAGAGAGAGAGAGAGAGAGAGAGAGAGAGAGAGA
>JBDFRD010149690.1:0-12437 GCA_039654405.1 Bullina lineata | reverse complement strand
GTGTTTACCGCGGTGAAACTGTATCCAAGGGGAGTGGCCCGATTACAGGAAGTGAGGCTCGGTGTCCCGTATGGTTATATTTAGTATGTGGTGTCACGGTAAACATTGCAACACGTGCGCGCTAGCCTAGCAGAGCTTGACTGTGATTTCACACTAAGAAAAAGTTGGGCAAGTCGAGGGCCTACCACCTACCACCTCGGTGGCTAAGAATAAACTTAAGAAAAACTTGTGTCCTCAATCATTGCATCCTGTGTGAGTGTTGCCAAATAAAGGTAGCTTATAGAAATAACTCTCTTCAGTATGAAGATCTAATAGTGATGTTTTCAAGATAAGGCGGATTCCATGGGTTGGTGGTAAAATGGCATGTTGAGATTTCAATATTTAAAATATTTCCTGTGGTACTACCTAGGCATCTGATGTTTTTCATGCTTGTGGTTGGTGGTGTAAATATACTGAATGAGCAACCATTTTTCATTTGTTGTCGTTTTCTTTGTTTATTTGTTGTTTTTGTGTGTGCACATGCACTACTTAGTTTATCACCAAAATGAATTAACTAGGTCTTAAAACTATTCTATTAAGTCTAAAGTACAAGAAAATGTACAGTTATGCCTTAGTTGAAGAGTTTTAAACAGTGCTACAAGGCCAGTAAAATTCGGTTTTTCACACGCTTTGTGTGTCGCGAGAAATATGCGTGCGCACAATAACATCCGGTTTCGCTAGATCAATCCAGAACGCAGCCGCGGCTTTCGAAGTTCGTTTGCAAGCAATCTACTGACATCTCCAACTACACATCGAATATTGGCCTGATTTATCCACTAGAAGGTAAGAAATATTGGTTTTATTATGGTGTGACGCATACGTGGGCTGTAATGCATGGGAACGAAAAATGTAGGCCGAAAGTAACCACGGCGGAAAGAAAACACCGATTCTCGATAAGATCGCCGCCATTCGCGGTTTTTAAAGTTTATTTCTACTGTGGGGTTCTTTAACTAACTATATTAGCTGGGAAACTGTTTACACTTTTCATTTAATGTCCTTTTTTGTTCATGACACGGGTGGATTTCCAGTTTTCGTTCGCACGTACAACTTGGCGTCCCACGGGAAGTGCACATGTACAAAAAGCCTCACACGGGAAGTGCGCATGTAGGATAAATGCGACACACAAAGTTCACACATACGAATTAGCGGCACACGAACGTTTTGAAGTAATTGTAGTGTTGAATTTATACAAATTTGGAGTACACCTAAAAATGTGATTAGATTCAATGACTTGATATGGCTTTACAGCTATGTTTAGACTTTCTTTAGAAAGCCTTTGGATCCTAGATCTAGATCTATATCATTGCTAGTTTCTACTTTAATTGAATTGGAAAATGGATATTATTTTAACTCTTTACAAGTTTGTATAATGGTTAGTCTTTGTGTTGGCATGCTTGGTCTTCCATCAGGGCACCATAAAAAAAGTTGATTTTGAGTTTTATGTCCCCACCAACACGACTACTGTCGTTTCTAGAGATGGCATGCTCAGTCCCCCTGTCAGGACACTGTCTACCGAAAAAAGTTGGTTTTGATTTTTAAAATTTTTATTTTTACATCCCCATTGACACGATCACAGCCATTTTCAAAGATGTCGTATTAATCTTTGTTTCATACAATTTGTCTTGTGCACTCAAACACAACAAAACTGGATTTTTTTCAGAATGTCTTCCGTATCAGCTACATATAGAAGGAATTTGAAGAAGAACGACCCCGAGAAATATGAGGTGCACTTGAGAAAGCACCGAGAAAGAGAAGAAAAGCGGAGAGCTGAGAGAAAGAGAAAGTGGGACGAGGAGATTCACACCCGAGCGATGATCGAGGAAAGAGAAAGGGAATTGCTGTCAAGCAGGTAATAGAATATTTTTATCTTATTCACATACATCCAGATATTTTTGAGTTTCTGTTAACTTTTTAACGACAATATTTGTAATATACTCCATTTTTTTTTCTAAAAAAAAAAAACCCAGAGAGCGCAATCTACGGTCTTATGAGAAGAAGAAAGGTGGTTCGTCTCGGAGATCGAGATCCTCTTCTACCACTCCAGCCGCCAAAGAGGTTCAGAAGCAGCCTCGCGACATGACGTGTGAAGAGTACAAGCAGTACAGGGCGGCCCAGAGGAGGGAGCAGCGCTCCAAGCAGAGCCACCAAAAGAAGCTGGCTTTACGGAAAAAAAACAGAGAGGCCATGCAAAAGAGGCGAGCTGAGGCTCGTGCTCAGAAGCTTGGCAGTATGCCTTCACCAAAGGTAGCCAGCAAGCTGCCCAAGAAACTCCACAATTTCACCTCGAAGGTAAGTTGATTACTGTTGTCCGAAACAATCCATGATGACTGTCTTTATTGCTTTTACATTAGGCAGCAGCTAACTTCTAGAATTCTGTATACTGGTACATCTTTGTTGCTGTTTTGTAGACAGGTACTATTTTAATTTTACTTTCTTGATTTCTCACTCCATCTTTTAATTTTTTTTTAAAAAACAATTTTATAGGTGAAACAGATTTTCAAGAAAAAATCGTGCAATAATGCACAATCGTATGCCAAGTTTGTGGCCAACCTCGCGAACCCCCACACCCCGGAAAAGAGGAAGGCCCTGGCGTCTGTTTTGAGCACATCAAAAGCCCGCAGATGTCTTCAGCTGCAAGTGGAAGCACCGGGCAAGAGACAAAAAAAGTCTTCACTTTCAGTGATCAGCTTGCGGATGAAAAAGAGGGCGTCACAATAGAATGCCCTTCTTAAGCAAAGAATTCAGGTAGGCACTTCTCATTTTAAGTCCTTTTTTTTCAATCTAGTGTTCTTGTCATGTTGTCATGGAATCTATGATTAGCGCTATGATACTCAAGCTTGACCCCCTTTTTTACAGGCATTTTACCTACGAGCGGAGGTGTCGAGAGTGCTGCCGCACAAGCGATTTGCCACTAAACATGGTCCAGCATACGTCACGTCTGTGACAATCAAAACTGCCCACAGGATGTTCATTACAAGCTCTGGGCTTACTGTGAGTCTGGCATGGTTTGCCAGTCTGAGGCCCAGGAATGTCAGGAAGCTGGGCTCAGTGCCAGCGGAGACGTGTCTGTGCACTTACTGCACAAACATAAGGTATTTTTTTTTAATTTCATGTAATTATTTTTGTTATTAGTATTAGCATGATGCAGTATTTCAAAGTCCAATATATTCTTTTATTGTTATTATTTCAGTTACAAGATAACTGCTCTTCGGAGGGCTACTGGTCTGGACATGCCTTCTGAGACGGGAGTCCTGGACTTTGTACTATGTCCACGGAGGAACGGGAGCAAATTTCATCGGATTCAATGTATTAAAGGTAAGTACCGGGGTATATTACATTATTTTAATTTCCCTCAGTTTTTTTTAATCAAATCCACATCTTTCAGTGACTGTTGTTAAAACTTGTCATGGTTTTCCACACTTCAGGTGAATGTGCAAGCTGTAAAGATAGGATGCGGCCGTTCATCATGCTATGCAGAAATCATTTGGACAAACCAGTTTCCTGGCACAGGTGGTAGCGAGATGTCGCTGACGGGAAGTCTCGCCTAGATGTAAAGGCCAAGAGTGGGGAAGTCATGTAAGTTATCAGTCATTTTATTAAGTCCTTTGATTTGGCATGTTAATGTGTTTACGAAGCTCACCAATTTAATGGATAACATATTTATTACAGGGATCTACTAGACGAGCTGGAAAATGACCTCGAGAGGCCTGTGAGAGGGACCAACTTTTTCCAACACGTCTTTACTGCCTTTTGACAATATGGGCAATACAAAGCTCTGAAGTTGAGCCTTAAGCCTGGTAAGCTGCTATTATTCTCTTTAATTTCTGTTTTCACTACTTTATAAAAATTATAAATGTATAATATAAAAGTAGAAATATAATAGATCTATTAGATATGCACATGTAAACACATTCATTGTAATGAATATCTTGTTCATATTGCAGGACAAGTGATGCTCGTAATGGACTTCGCTGAAAATAGAAAAGCATGTTATTTCAGTGAAGTCAAATCTGCCCTTTTTGGAAAGGGGCAGGTTACTCTGCATCCAATTGTGGCCTTTTATCGGGACCTGGATGGAAGTTTGAAGCGACATGAAGTGAATTATTTGACCGATGACATCAGTCATGACTAGCATGCGGTGAACCACTTCACCCTCGACGTTTTGGTTCGCCTGCGTGAGCTGACCACCGTGGAGGATGTCATCATTTGGAGTGATGGCTGTGCAGCTCAGTATACGTATAAGGTAAATTACTTGAAATATTTTCCAAAGTGATAATCTCATTCTTTATGTAAAACAGGTCTGTAGAAACACATGCCTGTGTGTTGATCTACTTACGTAAATAAATCCCTTTTTCTTTTTAGGGCAAAGGTACTTTTGCCGACCTGTCACTGACTGCTGGCCAGAAAATCCAACGGTGCTACTTCGGTAGTGAGCACGACAAGGGTGAGTCTGACGGCGCGACGGGGGTGTTCAGTCAGGCGATGTCCCGGGCGGTTGCAACAGGACAGGTTTTTAGAGATGCAAAGGACATGCACCTCTGGGCCACAGAGAATCTAGTCATTTCTGTTGGACTCAGTACTAGGTAGGTCTAATTTTTCTTCTTTTTTTTTCCCTTTTTTCTGTTACTTTTTAGTGATTGTATTAATATTTTCCTTTTCCCCTCACGATTCTATTGCTTGAGATGTTTCTTATCCTATTTTTTGTATATTTTTTTCAATTAGGACATACGTGCTGGTCCAGCCAGAGGACATTAGGCGTGATCGTCCGGAAACCACCATCACAACTGTACCTGGCACCCGCTCATTACACCAGATTGTGCGGGTGCAGAATTACATCCTCCGGGCAAGAACTTTAGCCTGCTTCTGCTCTGGGTGCCAGGAGCAGAAATTAGACTGCTGCACTAACAAAGACCATGCAGGCCAGTTTGAGGTCTTCAAGCTAAAGCCCAGGTAATTATAACAGTAACACAATTAATAAAAACCATTGTCATTATTTATAAAAAAAAATATATAAATATGTAAACATGCCTATAAACAATAATATTCAACAGTAAATTACTTACCATTCTCCACAGCAATCCAGTTGACCTAAACGAAGGATTTATTGGCGACGCGCCCAAGGAATCCACAATGGACGAACAGCCATGGTAAGTATCTACAGTTTATTTGTTCGTCCTCCCAATCCGTTGCATTACATTTTTACAATGGTAAAATCGATCTACATGTATATATATATTTTTTAAAACTACTTTTCTTTTTGTTACCAGTAACACTCAAGACAACACAGAACCTCCCAAGATTGGAGACTTTGTTGCAGTTGAGTACCTTGTGAAATGCGGAAAGATGGACACCTATTATGGTGTGGTAAGTTTTGTTTTGTTTTGTTTTTTTGAGGGGGGGGGGGGGGGGTTTACACCCAGCAGACACTAGGTATCGTTTTCTATGTGTAGAACCGGACAATAAAACAACTGACTGCAAACTGGATTTTCCTTTAGAACAAATCAAGCTACAGAACACTCCTGCTTTGTCATGGCTGACTAGATCACGTCATTGTATTGCGAGGTGAGAAATTGCCGTCCCTGACATCCTTGTCACGAATTACAAGGGCTGCAAAGAACCTTGAAGATGAAGTGTTATTTAGGAGTATTTTCAATGGCCTGGAGGAGAGACGGAGAGGGTGCATCGTCATCATTGATGAGATTTATGTGAAGGCGTCTATCTCCTATCGAGGTGGTGTCTTGTTTGGTCACGCTGCTGATGAGCCAGAGAAGCAAGCCACAACACTCCTTTGTATTATGGTGAAGTGCATGTTTGGAGGTCCAAACGTTTTAGCCAGACTGATTCCCTGTGCTAGATTGAAAGCCACATTCCAATTTGAATGTGTTTCAAATGTTATCACCTTGTTGGAGCATTGTGGAGCCAGGGTCATCGCTTTCATCACCAACAATAACCGTGTGAACCAGACCTTCTTCAGAATGTTCACTGCATTCTCCACAGCAACTCCATGGTTTGTTCAGTCTGTCACTCACCCCTCTCGGCCAATGTTCCTTCTGTTTGACCCTGTCCACATAGTGAAGAATATTCGCAACAACTAGCTGACAGAAGTGACCAAGACCATCGCCTTCCCCACCCAGAATGGCACTGTCGAGGCTAAGTGGTCAGGTCTGGAGGAGCTTCATCGAGCTGAAAGTAGCAGTATGGTGAAGCTTTCAAAGCTAACAAATTCTTCAGTTGCCCCAACCAAAATTGAAAGGCAGAAGGTGTCACTGGCTCTCAACGCCTTCTGTGATGAGACTAGCTGTGAACTGAAGACATCTAGCTGCAGCACCGACTCTTGGAAGGTAACTGCCAGCTTCATTGATGAAGTCGTCAAGCTGTGGAAAATCTTCAACTGCAAGTCACCGTTCCCAGACACCCGGCTTCGAGACCCTTACAGGGTAACCATTGATGCCACTGAAACAGGACTGCGAGCCCTGCAGTTCTTCACTTGCTGGGCTCCAACTGCACGAGCAATGAGACACCCAAGTCTAGGAATTCGACAGAAAACCCTGACACAGCAGACAGCTGATGCTTTGGCCTGGACCTGCAGCTGTTTGATTGACATGTCCAAGTTTCTGTTGACTACTACTGTTGCTTTGTTGCTCTTGGTTTCTTCCTGCAACATGACATTGAGAGACATTTTGGCTATTTTCGAATGTCAGCTGGGAGTAACTATTATCTCAGAGTGCAGGACATCATGAGCACACACAGCATGGATCGAGCTCGGCTAATGCTGAGAAATATGACAAGAGGCTGATTTCGGTTTTTTGTCAGACAACGCTCACAGATGTGAACTCTGCAACAAGGAACCATCTGATGATGATCTGCTTCTCCCGGACGACATGTTAGAAGCGAGTCACCTACCAAATGTATCTCCAGATGAGAAAATGGCCATTTTTTATATAGCAGGTTACATTGCTGCCAAGCATTCAGACTTAGCTGGCCTCCCACCGAAACAACACCAGAGATGCAATTCTTCTTGGCTGAGCTGAACTATGGAGGACTGGCATACCCTGGAGCTAAACTCTACAGCTTCACCCTGCTGACCTATGTCTTCTTCAGGCAAACATCTGAGAGGCATTGCAGGAGGAGGCTAACATCAGTCTCGGCCACGTTTCCAGGTCTGTTTCACTTGGAGTTTACAATGTCAAAGAATGCTCTACAGCGGCTGGGTAAGATTCTGATGAAGCGGCACAGCCTTCACACACGCCAAACGGACATGTCAGGCCAAAACAGGAAGATCAGCAAGCTATCTTTCAAATCATCATAATTCTTCAGGGAGGCAACTTTGTCTTGTTTTCCTTGTGGTACAACATTATTAGCCAGACTGCTTCTTCGATGCTTATATCAACATATGAAGCCATTCAAAGCATCAAATCTTCTAAATCAGGAAATGACAACTTTGCAGTTGTACAGAAGGCCAGACCTAGTCAACTCACCTGTGAATGCCTCACTTGCCTGGCATATGCAGACTGCTTCTGCCACAAGAAGGAAATCAACTAAGTCTGGGGTAAATAAGAGAGAAAGTTCTTCTTTGGATGTGTCCTGTACTCCTAAGAGAGAGAAGCTGTAAAAATGGAAAGTTTGAACTTCACCTCTTATGCTTGAAATGTCTCTGG
Source organism: Bullina lineata (assembly GCA_039654405.1). Classification (NCBI taxonomy): domain Eukaryota; kingdom Metazoa; phylum Mollusca; class Gastropoda; family Bullinidae; genus Bullina; species Bullina lineata. The sequence continues at coordinate 4,740 of JBDFRD010149690.1, read as the reverse complement.
AAATTAGGTAAGTACTTAGAAGTAGTGTATTTTTTTCTTTGGCCTCTTCTTGTTACAAGTTTATTGTTTTTGTGTGTTATTGTTCAATCACATTATGTGAGCATGTTGACTACCCTTTTTATTTGTTATTATAAAAACATATTTAATTAGATTATTTTTGTACTGCAAAATAGCTGATTTGGATATCGCAAAATGTTTAAAATTTCAGTACATCGCATTTTCAAAAAAAAAATCAGACAATTTTGTCATGGGTCAGTTACAGGTCTGTTGTGCTGAGTGAAGTTTTATATCTAATGTTCATTGACATTTAGACATCTTGATTTCTTTTGTGTGCAAGATATTTCTTTCGAAGACTGAGTGATCTAGTGTAGTTAGAAACCTTAGACTAAATTTAGGGAGTGCGGCCCCAGAAGATGGCAATGCAGTTTCGTTTCCCTGAAGCCAGTAACATGGCGTCGAAACGCAAAGTGAATTAAATTGGTGCCTCGGGGGAAGCATGGGCTCTGACACTGTAGACGCCTTGGTTGTGGCCAAGTCCAGGGCTGGAGAAGCTCTTGGCAGAGAGTACAGTGATAAAGACCAGAAAGACCTGAAGAGCTGTTACTACAAATTTCTTCAGTCAAAGTTAACTTCATGGAGCTGCCAAGTGTACCACCAGTATTCAGTTTAAACAGGTAAGTCAGTAATATTTGTCCGATTGTTTTGAGCTTAATTAAGGCAAAATAAGCATTTTGCTGGTAAAATACTGAAATTTATTTCATCAGTGGAGAGAGGGTTCTCCTTCAATAAGGAGATAAGCGTGAAAAAGCTGTCAGAGACGTCTCTCATTGCTCAGAGGAGGCTGACAGCCTACATTAAGAGATGTGGTGGGACCACCGAAGTCCCAATCACCAAAGAACTGTCTGCAGCTGCAAGTGGGAGGCAGAATTACAATCTGCGTCTGGAAAAGGAAAAGGAGAAGAAGAGACTTGACCAATCTAAAACAAAGACAGAGACCGAAACAGAAACAGTTGCTTGGCCTCAAAAAGAAGAAGCAAAACTGTTGGAGGAGTCAAATGACCTGGTTTCAGAGGCAGGCAGACTAGCAGCTCAAGCTGAAGCCAAAGGCAACTTTCTCCTTCTCTCAAGATCTAATGCCTTGAGAGAGAAGTCACTTCTCTTGAGGCCTGTATTCAGGAGAAGTTGCAACAATTCTGAGTTGCAAAAAAGGACTGTACATAATGTAGTGTACAGAAACAAATGCACATAGTGTAAATAGAAACAAGTGGAATAGTCAAATAGAAAGACTTGGACTGTTAACAACAATGAACATGACATTCAGTGTCATTATTTCTGACTTCTGTTTGAAACTTGTGCTGAAGTTTCAATCTTTGGATTATCTGACCAGCAAAAGTGAAAGAGAGGCAGCTTTGCCTCTGTATCTGGAGACAAGGCTTCATCATTTGTTGTAACATCACATCCACCGAGGTATGTAGTACTAATTTTTCTTCAGGTTCTGCAGCTGTGGTCCCTCGTACAGTCATTACTGTAGAGCTAAAACAAATGACATTCCTTGACAGTAACCCGGATTTGTCGAGAATGTATTCTTTGTACAAAGAATCATGCATGCTGTCAGGCAAAATTATTAGTTTAAAAAAAAAGAAAAAAAAAGCATGTGTACAAACACATCCTTTATGTGGCTTAAAACATACAGATGTGACATCTGTGGGGAATTAAAATGAAAAAAAAAAACCCTTGCGTGGTAACACGACCCCATTTGATGGAATGACGGTTTTGCTTGCTGGTGGCTGGCGCCAGATTTTGCCTGTTGTACGTCATGGATTCAGACAAAAAAACTGTTGGTTCCACATTCAAGGCGCCATATGCATGGAAAACCTGTGGTAAACCTGGACCGAAGGGGGTCCACCAGAATGCCAATATAATAGGTCAAAGTCAGGATGGTTTGATAATGTGACCTTCATCGATCGGTTCAATACCATCGTTCTTCCTCATTGCCGACGTCTGAAAGGGCACAAACTACTCATTGGGGATAACATCTCTTTACACTTTAACAACGACATACTCACAAGTTGTGAAAGGAACAATATTTCATTTGTATGCCTCTCTAATTCCACACACCTATGTCAGCCACTTGACGTCACCTTTTTCGCCCCTATGAAAGCAAGATAGAGAACTGTCGTCACTGACTATAAACTTTCAAAATCCAAATCTGCTGGCACCTTCCCAAAAGACACATTCCCAAACAGCATCTACAGACAGTGGAAACCTGTGAAAATGACTGACATTAGGGGTGTATTGTCTTCCTTGTCATCATGATGTCAGAAATGGCAATGCCGTTTGAACGCATAAATAGCATTCCTCAACACAATATACCGTACTGGGATTCAGAGAAGCTCTTCAAGTGGAGCCGGAGCAGATAGTGTGTATCAAGCAAAATGGAAGTGGTTTAACCACCTCGGATTCAAATTCTTGATGCCACATGTGATACAGGTGTTCCGAGCGAACAAAATCAGAGCCAAAGAAAGACAAAAGTTATGTCTGTCCTTCAAGAGCTGTTAAACTCCAAGACAAATGACCAGCCTGAAGTGGTGTTGAACAAACTGGGCAACACAGTGTCACGGGGTTTCCTCCTGTATTTTGTCAGCAACTGTCTGAACATACAAGAGATGTGTATGACGCATCATGTTCACCAGTAAAAAATATTTTGGCAAACCAACGGTGCGGGGCACGACAAAACTCCGTTCAACGCATAAGGTGGGGTTGTAAAGACTGTGTGGCAAATGCAGTAAAGGCTAGGGATGAAGTTGTTTAGTCTACCGAAGACTTTGTTGACAACTGCAGTGTTGGATGATGAACCTTGACTAGGTAAACAAAACCAACATCGTTCATATTGTTACCCGTTATTAAAAAAAAGTGGGGGGAAGTAGAAATCACAGTATAAGAAACAGCCTCGAATTTACCAAAATGACCGTCACTGCGTTGAAAGGGCCATAAAACTATAAAATATATTAGCTGACAACTATCAATACAAAAAAATTGCATGCTTCAATTATCTCGTTCTGAATCAAATTTATAAATGTACATCCAACCATTTCTTTCCTCTTTACAAAAATAAAGACTTAGACTGTGTTCTGCAGAATGAATGTGCCCACAGAATCAAAAAAGCGTCTAGCAAACGTACGGCATGCTCCATCTTACTGTTATTTGTTGTATTACTCGCAAATTCAAAACAGGGCTTTTATGAAACTTCATGGAGAGGGACACTGCCTTTTTTTAAAATCATTATTGTCGACGAATTGGCTGGCTCAGCTTTTCTCACACTGGGAGAGGGTTATACTGTGCCAGCTGGCTCTTGACTCTGGGAATAGACCACACAACAAAAAGGATTGTCGTTTCCAACACAGCTTTCCTCCATCACTCTGAAACTTTCAAAACAACTTCTAAAGAAAGAAGAAGAAAAGGGTATAAAGTGCCAGAGAGCATGTGGTATTTTATGCTGCGTGTGTCTTCTGTCCATGACTTTCAATCTGTGAATATAATATGGCACACTTTCTCCAAGGTAGTTCGATTTTGAAAAATAAATAAAACCAATAATATGAACACATTGATTCTGCCAATGAAAACAGCTGAATATATCGTGATAAACTATTAATTTCTGCTCTAAATCAAAATAGCATTCCTTAACACATTATACAGGATAAATATGTTACAGTGAAACACATAAATCTTTAAAAATAATTTTACTATCAGACTAAACTTAGTTTCACAATAATTATTGCATATTCCTCCAAGATGATATTATGTTATATTTATACTGTGAAGATTTAAAATGAGTTTCAAGACCCCATCAACTCATTGACAGTAATTTTGAGAACTGGAAGGAGCCTGCTTACATTGTGGTTTCTGTTCGCCCTTTACTTCGTGATAATAAGAAGGTACAGAGTCGCCGAGAGTCTCTGCAGAAAGCAAGAGCAGCTTACAGATCATTTCAAAAGGTGGAACTTTCCTAACTGCACTGGAGCATTTAATGGAAAACATTTTGCAATACTGGCTCCAGCTGGTGAAGGGTCGGATTTCTAAAACTATAAAGGATTTCATAGTACAATCCTGATGGCACTGGTTGATGCAAACTAAAAATAAATATTCATTTGACAAGATGCTCCAGTTGCAACAGTCAGATGCAGCTGCACACAATTTACAGACCAACGATCCCCAGATTTATGACAATGAAAGAAGAGTCGTGAACTTGAGTCTACTCTGTGACTTTGTATCAAAGTTTCCCTGCCCTGTGTGTAGAATAGGTAATCCTCCAACGACAAGAAATCAAGGGGATTCGCAAAGTGCTTTGAAGCATTTTGTGCAGTATGCAATGAGGTTGTGTGTTCCATGTACACATCCCAACGGGACGAGCCTTCCAATGCAAAGCCCAAACCATTTCCAATAAATGGTAAGGGTGCCACTGCAGCCTTACAGAGTGACATGGGACCGTACAAAAGGAACAAGCGGTGCGAATATACCGCTATCAAGATGGACGAGAATCAACAGTCTCCCTTCGACAACTGGCACCCCGCGGCGATTCTGATGCGACGACCACAGAACCTCCACACAGTGTAACACAAGTGGATCAACCCACCAGGGACAATATTGACATTCCTACTAATCCTACAGTCAACAACGGTTAAGTTGATGTAGCTGGGGGATTAAGAAAAACATCAATACAACCGTCAGATCAACACAACC
>JBDFRD010149579.1:0-12438 GCA_039654405.1 Bullina lineata | reverse complement strand
TTCCTGCTGGCTTAGCTCATTGGGTCATTGAGGCACGCAAGCCACCACACCTCGTCGAGGTTGGGACATGTGATGGAGACCTCGCATTCAATGAACAAAATGCAGGGTTGCCAACCTTTACAAATTGTTCTTAAAGTTCCTGATTTTCCAAACAATCTTACGATTGTATGATCGTAGATGCGATCTTATGAATTCTTAACTCTGAGGCATTTCAGAATTAATTTCTCTCCAGTGAAGTCCTGGAAAAAAACCAAGAAAGCTTGCAAGCTTTCTCTGGCTGGAAATTAAATATGGCAATTGTTATATATTTGTATTCTGCTTTAAGATATATCAAATTATCGCAAACCCTACTGGTACCTACTTTAGTTTGAGCACCTGGGTCAGCGTGACTGGGGTCAGTTGCCAGTCAATCAAGCACATCCCAAAAGCGTTGTATTGTGTCACATGTTTTGTTTCCCATTTTATGTAACAAGCACACCTCACACAGACACGAATTTAGTTATAAAGAAACAGAAATTTTAAGATGTTCACATTTGAAAAATTGGACTCTGAAGTTATAACGGTTTTTATACCAAATAGTTTTGAAAGCAAACATCATAATTTTATGTTACACAATCGGTACAGAAGATTTTAAAGCCAACTTTATATTTATGATAATTGTATGTACAGTAGGTCATTTCTACAGAGATAAAAGACTACACTGTCCAAAAGATGATGCAATGACACCTATAGAAATCTGTTTAGCAAGATTCAAACTTGAAATACCCATTTCAAATGTGGGATTAGAAGTTGACAAAACATATAGGCTACATTCAATTTATTACACTTTATCATTATTGCATGCCAAGACATTACAATTTAATAATATACGTCGTAAACTATACAAGATTCATTGACATCCAATCAATATTATTGACAAAAGATATTAACTGGTGTTAAATATGGAAGAACCGCACCAAGAGATGAATAAGCAGCTGTGGTGCTATTTGGACGGGGCTAGCTTCCAGAAAACTTTAATTTCTTCACCTTGTCAATGATTCCTTGCACACATTTTGCCAAATTGGAATTACTTGGACTCTTTGTGCTCTGTTCCTCAAACAGACCAAGAACAAACCTGTGTTGTTTAATATGGGGAACACGGTAATTATGTGTGTTTATGGAGGGTCTTATTTGGAAAATGGGCTCAGTACAAGTCATGTATGATTCTTTTGCTAATTTGTGATGTTTGTTTGATGGGGTGCACTGTGTGAGATGACTAAAAGCTTTGCTTAATTAAAGATGATTGCCACTGTGTGTGCTTCATCAGTATGAAAGGATCATTAGTGCAGGCTTTGTAAGTTCTTCAGTTATTTGTGTAGAAACTAAGATATTTGTGTGGCAATTATTTCCCACACATGAACGACTGTAAATGTGAAATGCCTGAGGCATGATTTTGTTTTGTTTCAAAGTTTTATCTATGTTTGAATTTGAAGCCACTGAACCTGAATGCAGTGTAAGTTCTTGTTTCATACCAGTACTAATCATTCTTTGCCATTACAGTTACACCACCTGAGGAGATCTAAGTGAGAATGAGTTAATAAGTCTTTGTTCCTGTCTGTGAGCCCATTATTCCACACTCTGCATTTCAAAATTATTTTTATGCAATTACTGTCATTCCTGCTCCCTTTTTCTTTGTTCATCCAATTGGCCATAACATTAAACTCTCCTCCTTGATCCTTGGATGACAGGCTGTCTGAATGAGAAATGGCAAGGGAAGCAGAAGAAAGCTGAAAACGATTCAGATGATGAAGAGGATGATGATGATCAGCAGAGAGGTACGGAGAAATAAGAAGAAACAAGGTATAAAAAGTGGAACAGAATACAACTCTTGTCAACTTGAAAGATAGTCAAATTCTCAAACTATCTCAAACTTGTACATGCATTTACTTTTTTTTGTTGTTTTTTTTAAAGAATTTTTCACAAAAAATTACATGTGGTAACAATAGTTCTTTGTTCTTTATTCCAGAGAAGAAGCACAAGGGTGATGATTGGACTCGGACACAAGTCAAAGAGGAGCTATAGCTTTTTTTTTCTGTTTTACATAGCATCAGAGCAGCTATGTCGTTTTATAGGATAACAAGAGAAATGAAACAAGAATGCAACAAATATGTTGTGATATTTCTACAGCTTCTCATCCTGCTTGGTAATTCGTATGTCTCATCTGTCCCTGTTTCTCTGCAATCAATTGTTTAGGTGCTTCCCATTAAAATTCTGGAGGTTCTTTTTATTCCATAAAGTAAATATTTGAGCCATCAGCAACAGATTTTGAATTAAGAAACTAAAATGAAAGAAGATATATACATGAAATACTTTCTGATTACCCTTCGTAGTGGATTATTCAAAGATTGTGAGGACTTTTTTGTTTTCTTTTTTTTAACCTCATTTAATATCATTACGCACTGCCTGTCTCTTTGGAAAAAGAATTAATTTTTTTCGATGTGGTTTTTAGTTTTTAAATACTTCAGGAAACCTAAGCTCTCAGTGGAAAATTACGCAGGTTTCCAGTCCATACTATCTTGCTGTTCGGAATTTCTTTGTCGATTTATAGCATAATTCATAATATATAAAATTATAAGTACAGTACAAATGTATGTGTAACTGGTCTGCTCTTTTCATCCATGTTAACCCTCTAATCCTTGCAGCTGCATTGGGCCACTGGCTTTAAATCCTTAGTAACAGGGAGATAACTCTGTATAGTATGAAGAGTTACTCTATGATACTAAAATTACTCATTCACTCACTCACATGGCTAATATGACACGAACAAATGTTTTCGGCACAGTGCATGAATTGCCACTTTATATCTTAATTCTGGCTGGAATACGTAGATCTCAAAGCACGCTTAGATCACCGTGTATGTTTGGGCGAGTGACGGCAAAATGTGTGACAATATTCATGTATAAACTTTTAGTGCAAGAGGTCGCTTACTATTTCCTTTCAGCCAGTGTTGCCAGTTTTTCAGCCATGCAACGGTTTATAGAGTCCTTCAAATAAATATTTGAAGCAAGCACTATGATAAACGGTCGAAGTTAGGGACACCTAACCTACATGGTATAATTTAACTATCTATACATTGTCCTTCTATTTATCTGTCATTCAGCTTTATTTTGAAAATATCAATGAATGTTCACTGACTTACTTGACTTAGCGCCATCCACATCCTAGTGCTCCGAAGAGGAGGCCTCGGCTGCCTCTCTTATCCTTCTTGTGAGATGCCTCCAGCATTTTTTGATCTTGGGCCATGAATTTCAGGTGTTCTAAGTCACTTTTAGTCTTTAGTTTTTATGGGGTTGGCAGGCGAGAAAGGTCTTTGTTCAGGATTTTGGGTAGTGTTGTGATTGGTCTTCCTCTGAACTTATCGCCTGATGTTATAGTACGCTTCCATTGCTTTGTTGGCTGGCGTTTTTTCATGCCTTCTAAGAATATGTCCGAATAGTTACCAGCGACTTTCAGTAGGATGTATGTGGGTAATTGCTTTTCGTCACTGTGTTTATACAAGGCAATGGCTATATTTAGCTTCGTTCTTAGGGGTTTAGGCTGTCCTCTTCGCTTTGGGTTAGCGCCAATGTCCAACAGTTGTATGTTAATACGGAATACATGTATTCAGTTTTATCTACCTTAACATTCAGACTAGATTATGCTTCTTAAGAGCTTTTTGGATTTCTTCGATGTTTAAGTGTTGGTGCCCTATAAAATCTACGCCACCTGCATATGCTACTGGAAGTGCTTTCTTAAGGTCTGACGACGTTGGTTTGAGTGTGATGGTTCTGACTTCTTTAAGAACATTTTCAAGGTAGGCTACACCATGAAGAGGACTGGACTCAGGCTGTCTCCCTGTGGTGTTCCTACGTTGCTAACAAATGGTTTTCGTTCAGTTTCCCCCATGGCTTTTTTTATTGATTACTGTGTTACTCAGGAGGAACTGAATGAGCGTCAGTTCGTCCTTATGGACTATCTCTCTAGATGTTGAGTAATTCTATCCTGTCGATTGTGTCAAATGCACTTAACATATCAATGTTGCTTTCATTTGAAATACGGTAATATAATCAATTTGATTGTATATTGTATTGATTAAATGTCCTGTCTCTTTGCCCCATCCATGTTGTTGTGTGTCTTGAAGGGTGGGCGAATGCTCTGTTTGTGATAAATAGATGTCTCTTCTAACAGTTCTATTAAAAATCTTTCTCCATTATTGTTTCTCGTTCCTTTTGAATAGCTTCAGATGCAAGTGTCTCTGGTCTGCCTTCTTCCTACTTAAGCGTTGAAATCACCTGCTATTATCATTAAAGTGTTTTTTCCTAGATTGTCAAGCATTTCATTTAGCTTTGAATAAAACTGCTTTTTTTTCAGCTCACTCAGATATTGGTCCATACACATTTACCTCAGATATTAAGTTTAGGCTGTTGCCCTTGGGAAATTTTATGTCTGTTTTAATTTGCACAACTCATCTGTCTGAAACTTTCCATGCTGTATGGAGGCTGTTAGCATCATGTATTTTTATTAAGAATTTACATCCATAAAACCTTGATTGCGAAGGGAAGCATGTCAGGTGGGCACTTTTTAGTTGTAAATCGGCACCATTGACAATTTTGGTCTCTTGTAGGCACAGAATGTCTAGATTGTAGTTTTCTAAGTCTGTCACTAAATGAAAATGTTCTGTTCTAATGTCACAGTTTAAAGATCTCACATTGAAAGTTTCCACATTTAGTTTCATAATCCGTTAGAAAACACGGGATAATATCCACAAGGAATTCGAGAAACAAAAGACAATCCACTGTGTCGGTGTCAACATGTTTTCCTATACAATATTCAATACATGTAAATTATGTAACAGCAAGTATGCTGTGTACCGGTATGAAAGATTTGTTTTCCTTTTATGTTTCTTCACACCATCAACTGCCAAAAACCTTGTAGTTTTAACGACCCTCCCCCTGCATTAAGACTTTTAGCCTAGTATTACAACATGCTTTGTTTTTTTTATATGTATGTATATGTGTGCCTTTGCTCTACTGTTCATTTATGGAGTGATCCTTTTAAACTTGTTATGGTTACACTTGTTCAAGTGCTCCTCTCAGAGCCAGTGCCATAAGAGAGGAAATGATCAGTTTTATATTGTATGTTTTCATTTTCATCTCAAAGCCAGTGCCTTTGAATTGGCTTTGAGGAGTAAAATTGAACATGCCTCATCTTTCTCATGTCTCAGGCTATTGAAAAATTATTCTGATCTTTTGTCAGGTGAAAAAGTAAGATACGGTACATGCATATATATGGTTGTTATATCATGTACCGTAGCCTGCTAGAAAAATTACATGTCTGTAAATAAAACAGAAATATAGATGTCTACTTTGCTGTTCTTGTTGCGCTTTTTATTTTTGCTTTCCAAATCTTGTTTGTGCTTTCATCAATGTTCATTGCTTGGATGTTACGTAACTATTCATAAACTACCAAAATGAGTAGTCATGTGACCTTATCCCACAATGCTTAGATCGAATGTATGTTACATACATGTGTATATATGTGTATAATATATTATCTGTCTTAATCAGTGGCTTTTTACTGTCGTAAACAATGCCGACTTCCTCTCTTGATTGTGATTTCAGTTTTTTTCTCTTATTTTTGTAGAGGTCCAATGTAACTGATAGTGATACACATGCAGTGATAGCCTGAAGCATGGCCACATTCCAAGGAATGCATAATATAACATAGGGCCTACATGGTATGAGACTCCGTGCAAAGAAGTGTACCGGTACCAAGTGAAAATTGAGTTAATTTACCTTCACTGAGCAATGTTTCAAAGACTTGAGTCTTCTGGAAAGACTCATCTCATATCGATTTGTCTACAGGACTTATACGTACATGTATCATGTTTGTAGTATTATTTGTTCAGAATTCGATATCTCTGAAGTTATGAACACAAGGCAAACCCTTAGAGATCCAGCAACTCTATTTTTGTAGTTCATTCTGCAAGTCCAGCATCTCTGCAGTTCTAACTGTACAAAGTGAAATTCATCAAAACATTGACCAATGTCCCTTTTGAGTGCCACAAGTATGGTGGTCGAGGCTGCACTTTCCCTCTTGGTTGTCCCAAGCTCTCCATCGATAACTGTAGAACAACACCATCTACATCATCACATCCGAGTATATTGTTACGTGCTCTATTATCATTTCTGTAACCAATTATTTTTCAATTGCCAGAAAATTGCCGTCTTCCATCCTGTGCTTGTGGTTAACTGTCTTGGAAATTTACTACCGTCAAAAATCGTCTTATCATTGTACACGTATATAATAATTAAATATGTACATCGTAATTCAGGTTTGCCCATTTTATTGACTGTTTGTTATGCATTACTAGCAGCATCTAAAACTAAATGTAATACAGTGGTCTCCGCCTAAGAGCCCGATCTGCCTAAGAACCCGCCATTCTCATGAAACGGAATTTTTCAGAATTTGTCCGCATAAGAGCCCATTTTCAACTAAAAAATCCATCTAAGAACACAGTCTTCTTACCCGACTGATTTTTTTAAGCAGCCGCCGCAAGAAACACTGTCACCCGACCTGCCTTTGATCTAGAGTTAGGCCCTAGCTGTGGTGGAAAGCAAAGCCGCGTTCTCTCTGCCCCATCGCCCCACCCCATTTCCACCCCCGTTCAGCAGGCCAAGCCTATCCGCTCTCATCGCCCGAAGCTTGTCCATTAAGCTCCATTCTTCCCCCCTCCCCCTTGCGTCTTAGACCAGTCATAATTGGCTAGATCTACGCTTTGTTGTGTCCCGCCCCTATTCTTCTATCAGCACCTTCAACACCCCCTCCTCCCCATAGTCTCAATGTCGTGTGACCCCACAACCCAGTCTCACCCCTACCCAGCCATTATGCTCTTTGTTTTGACCTACATAGGCCTAGACCTAGTGGAAGTGGCATCTCAGCACGGGCTCAGAACAAAGATGGGTTTTAGAGTCAGATTTTATGGAATGGAGCTGCCAGTGTCTTGCATTGTTTTGCGTAATGGAGACGGGGATAGTCTGGCAGGGAATAAGCATGGTTTAGATTGGTGTTTTTAAAATTTAAGTAAGCCAATCACAGATTGATTTGGTCAGAGATGACGCTCCATTAATGTGTTAGTGTCTCCCGAGGGGTGGGTTCGTAGGCGGAGACAACTGTACATGTAATGGTGGCATGGAGTTTTCTCACATTAATACCATGTCATTAGTTTGGGATAATGATTTATCTATTTGTTATATTTTACACATTCTCCTCAAATAAGTCATATTTTCTTATCTTTTGTCATCATTTGAATAATCTCCAAGTCTTCTTTATAAGCATTTTTTTTTTAAAATAATTGTTATTTTTTCAAATCAAACATTTTTGATGGTACATCTTATGAGGTCAAATTAAAAAAAAAGCCAATTGAATAATGGCATTCAGTTAATCTTTTGTGATTTTATTTGTATGCACCTTGTGTATCTTATATTTTTGAGATAGGGATGTGCAATTAACGTGTATTTAGTTGTTGTCATTTCTAATCTTTGTATCAACTTTTGGCCATGAATCTTCACTGAAGTTCTGATGTCCACCAGCAGCTCCCACTGTGCTAGGATTTCTGCAAATAAAAAAATGCGATCGTGCTATTTTCATTGTAACTGTAAATGTAATGAGAAAATCCTACTATTTTAGCATTTTCGTTAGTGAGAAAGTCCCACAATGCTATGAAGTCAGCTGATGCTGATTTCACTGTTCTTGCATTGCCAACACACTAAATCTAAGCAGGTTTTTAGTGATTAATCAGTCACTTGAATGTTCACAACTTGTTCATTTGGTTTTGGCTAGGACGATGGAGCTTTGGGTGCACTGTGACTGATGGAAATTCGATAGAGAGCATTACAGGCAGACAATGATGATGAACATTATTGACAATTTCTATAGTAATAACTTGAGATAACTTTGTTAGGTTTTCTGAATCGAGCATCAGTCATATCATGAATAGGACAGGACAGCAATAGACCACAGGTTAGAGACAGCATTCAGTTGAAAACAGAATTATTGAATCATTGTCACAAATGTGAAACAAAGTACAATGTAAACAGAAAAATTAATATTCCAAGTGTCGAAAATTTGAACAGATTTTTATTCTGATCAACAAGCTTAAACAATCACAAAAGTCCAAAGAAAATTTCTGCAACGATGACAATAGCTGACTAAGGGCCTGGTTCTGTTGAGTGTATATGATAATAAAATATCTAGGCCTATATTAATTGTTATACATGTAAAGACTTCTTTCCATGGAGTGCATCATGTGCATACATAGTCACAGTTTTTCCATCAAATTCTTTTACCGAATGCAGGGAGCACATCATATGTGCAGGGAGTGTATCCAAAAATGTCTGTCAGCAGGGGACATTCGCTCCTCCTCGCTCTTGAAAAAAGAATCAATAATGTGGTTAGGCTATTTATTTAAGAAAAAAAAAACGTAAAGGAATTTTTTAATTTACATAACTAGGACCTGGATGGAGCAAAGAATTAAAAAGAATGAATATTTTTAAGAGCTATACAATGTACAAGTGGGTCAGAGAGCCAAAATAAATGAAAGAACAAGAAAGATAAGTAGTAGATCATGTTGAAATTGATCCCCACAGGGATGGCTCATAGAAGGCCTTGCTGACGTCATGAGCCCCTGGACAAGTCCAAGTGCTTAAAATAAAAAGCTAACAGGGAAATAGGACTAGGAGGGGGGAACAAGGGCAAGAACAAATGTTGAGGACTTAGAATAAGAGAGGCTTGCTTTCTTTGTTACTCATACATATAGAGCCTGCAGGAATGTGTACAAAACCATTTTCACACTTTTTAACTTTAACACACGCCTTTCTAAAATTTCTACAAAGACAAGGCCTATTTAATTTTTTTCTTTAAACCCCCTACAGTCATAACAAAAAGACACTGTACAAAGAGATGGTTAAAATCAATTCACATTCTTGATGACATTCCTTCAATTACAACATGGTGATTGACTGAATCATGAAACAGTGTCAGGAAACAGAACTGGGATCCAATGGACCTTCATGAAGCAACTAGAAGACCTGTCCTTCACCGATGTTATAGGACTACTGTCACATAGCCAACAACAATTTATGCAAACAAAAGTGATACAGTAAAGCTGGCAGAGGTAGCTGGAAAAACAGGTAGGTCTATATGGATAAACTCGGCCAAGACTGAAGTTATGAAGATGAACAACACACAGCAGAGGCCCATCCGGCTAGATGGAAGACCATTGCACAAGACCAACAAGTTTGTGTACCTTGACAGCATCATATCTTCTACAGGTGGAGCTGATGAGGATATGAAATCCAGGACTTGGAAGGCACGCCGTGCATTCAACATCCTTCGGCCGATATGGAACTCCAAAGCCCTCTCCATGAAGACTAAAATTAACATTTTCAACTCCAACGTGAAGTCTGTCCTCCTTTATGGTTCAGAAACTTGGAGAGTCACAAAAAATACAACAGCAAAACCACAGTATTTTATCAACAAATGCCTGCGCCATACATTCTGAAGATCTGGTGGCTAGACAACATCTCAAATGGGAAGCTGTGGGAAAAGACCAATCAAACGCCCATCAATATTGATATTAGAAAAAGTAAATATGGCTGGATTGGCCACACCTTGAGAAATCCTCTGGGTACCATCACAAGACAGTCACTGGACTGGAATCCACAAGGGCAGAGGAGGGTTGGAAGACTAAAAAAAACATGGAGGAAATGCGCAGAAGATGAAGCAAAAGCGGCTGGATTTTCTGGTGAGCAGTGGTTGCAGCTCTAAGCTCCTCTGGGAACGAAGAGGATTAAATCAAGTAAGTCTTCAATTATGAAATGGCACTGTGGCCAAATGGTTAGAGCATTGGACTCATACTCCGAGGGCCCAGATTAAACTGTATTGTGTCCTCTGGAAAAACACTTTACACTATTTTTCTTCTCCCCACCCAGGTGGGTACCAGCATATTCTGCTGGGGAAGAAAACCTTCAACAAACTACTGGTCTAGCACCCTGTCTAGGATATGATGTCAAAATCACCATTCCATGTCACCCCACCAAAACCGTAATAAGCTTTGAAAGAACTTTAGGGATATTTACTTTTTTCAATCATGATAAAGCTACTGTACACAAAGAAATGGTTAGTCTTTCCACTTTTTTAATAAGATTCTTTCAATCATGGCAAAAGTGTCTGCCTCTAGATCCTGACGCTTGGTATTTCTTGGCCGGGTTCTTTTCCTTTTGCCCTGAGTGTTCCAGGTAAGGGACTGTCATATAATGCTGGATGCAGGTTTTGGGGGGGTATGGTCAATCCATTGCCATTGCCATCAGAAGGATTTCTATTTCTGCAGGCTGCACTGTTTGGTCTGTTGCCACAGTTCCTAGTTACTGATGGTGTAAGGCCAGCATATACAAACAATCCTTCTGAGACAAGTATTATTGAACGTCTGGATTTTCTTCATTGTTGTGGCAGTAGTTCTCCACGTCTCAGCTCCTTCCTCACACTCGATTAATTCATTACATAATGTACTTTCTTGAGAGAAATGCACATTTACAGCAACATACATTAATGATTGATTTTCTTTTACTACGACATGTTTAACCCTGGAAAATCTAGAATCTAGATCTAGATTTCTTGACAGGTTCCCATCAAAATGATCCCAACATGTTGGTATAGGCAAGGCCTTTAGAACCTTTGCCACTGCCAACTTTGACAAGATAATATGATTTTCGGTTGGAATTCTGAATTCTAATTGTCGAAGAAAACAAAATATAACATGTACATGTATTATAAACTGAATCCAACCGCACAGCCAGTGAAGTGGTATCTATCTAATACAAGGCATTGGCCTATTCCAAGCTTTGTAATGAAATGCTGTTTTTTCACGGGACACTTCCACTCCCAGACCGTATTTCCGCTTTCGCTTTCAATTCATCAATCGCTGAAAGGTCGAAGAAGAGAAGACTTTAGGCCTACGTGAAGCGTCCAACTTCATATTATAGACAGAGCAGGTTGTAAAGTAGATTGTCCATTGCCGGTTTTCTTAGATCCAGCAGAATTAGCAGATTTCGATGCTCTTTTTTTTTTACTTAGATCTATATCTAGATTCTAGATCTTAGGCTAGGCTACATGATAGATCTATATTATCTATAGATCTAGATCTAGAGTGTAGCCTTCTGCCTACAGTAGCCTACAGTGTTATCATTGTAGATTCTAATTCATGTGTGCGTGTGTTGACCTTTTACTTTTAGACACCAACTCACTTTCTTTGCGGTTTCAAAGAATAATGCAGACGAAAAGGAGTTAGGGAAGGGTTAAGGTTAAAAGAATGAAGTTTCATAACATCCCGTCTTTCTTCTACCTTTCCCCATGACAGGTCGACACTGTCTTTATTGTGTTGACTGCATGGCATCAAATAAGTCTGATTATAGTATACTGGATGCAGTGGAACCCCAAAGGAACCGGCAAAGGGAAACATGGAGGAGATGTGTGGAGAGAGACAAGGAAGGAACAGACAAGCATGATCAGAACTGGCAAAGTTACCCTGGGACAGAATAAAGTGGAAACCTCTTGTGTGTGGCAGATACCCTGATAAGGGTAAAGGGCAATGATGATGATAGTACACTGTCCTTCCCCTGAATTAGATCTAGTCAAACATTGTAACAACAAAAATTGATGCGCACACATACATTCATGCCTAGGCCTTCATGATAAAGATACGCACAAGATAAGATAGCAAACAACTTTTGATACAATAGGTAAGAAATGACCATGGATCAAATTATAGAAATCTATGTGGATGCTCTTTATGAGTTAAAAGACATATTATATTTGAATATAGTGTAAAGTATAGATTCTAAAATCAAATAATTTCATGATGAATAAATTTAATACTTTTTGTGATAATGTTATCTAAATTGCTCATTTACCTCGTTAAATTGTGTATAAACCAAAAATAGGTCTATTTACTGAAATACATATAAGAAGGAAAGGATAAGATGTGATGTGGTTTGATGCCAAGCATAATAATCTACATTATTCCTGAAGACTGTGGTTAAATGAAGAGCATCTAGCACATTTTCTGTATGTGAATGTGACTGTTTACCTCAGTTTTCAGGTTGCTAAGCATGCGAGGTTATTGTAATACGCAATACAGCGCCACTTGCCCTCTCATTGAATAGATTCAATACTCTCTGGTAATGACATACTTGTGTCAGTAGGTAGTGCTTCATCAAAGTGCACAAAGTCTGTATGTTATTACTACTACTACTTCTACTAATCCTCTTTGTACTAAATAGTACAAAAGGCTTCCACCAGAGCTCTCCACAGATACCGATCGGCTGAAACTCGTTCTAAGCGGCCCCAAGTCCAACCCTTCTC
>JBDFRD010149468.1:0-12445 GCA_039654405.1 Bullina lineata | reverse complement strand
CACCTGGGTGGGGAGAGGTAAAATGGTGTAAAGTGTCTTTCCCAAGGACACAACACGGTCACCTCCCGGATTCGAAGGTCAAGATAGAGCTTAACTGCATCTATTGCTCGGGTACAATAATCCCATTCAGCACTCGCATTTAAAGAGAGATGGCACTAAACTGTAGAATATTGGTCGGCTAAACATAAAAGCAGACTCAAAAAGGGAGGAAATAGATACATTTTACTTCCTTTTTTTTTTTCGCTGGGAGATTTTAACGTGATATTTTGTTCAACTTAAGGTGCTGAGTGTTTCAGTTTGCTCATTAAACTGTTATCCTTGGGTGTAAATGAAGCTCTTCAAAGTTGAAGTAAGCTGTCAGAGAAATGTTTCCTATACTGGCCTTGTATATTTTCATCAAAGCTTACAGAGCTTGAGAACAAAATCATCTACTTCAGACAATATCAAATAAATAATAAATCATTTCAAATTAAAGAAATCTTGGATAAGAGCAAGGCTGACTTATGAAAATTAGTAAATAGGTCAGTTCAAGTAAACAAAAAAACTTCAATAAAGATGCAGAATGAAAGAACATCACAACATTAAAATATAATGTTGTTTGTGTTGATTTATTATTTCTTCATAGATAATCATCATTCTCACCTGTCAACTTTCTCTGTAGGCCTACATTATTCCAAACAATTTTATTTCTAACAATGTCTAAATGTCCAAATGTTTATTTCCCTTCATCATTTCAGGTAGCTGTATTGTGATTTTGTAACGTGAGTTTTGTATTACCATTACAGTTACATGAATGCACACACTTGAAATGAATTTTCTTGTTCTCCGTTGTTAGCCCCAGCTCGTAGAGACAACACGTCCTGGACCGTTCCCTGGAAAGGGCCCAAATCTGTGGAACCCAAGCACCCAACACGGTTTTACAATGTCTCCCTCATCAACCAGAGACCAGTTGAGTCAGATGTTAGTAGACACGCTCCCTATGCTGGTAGGTTGAATTTATTTTGCAGCTCTATTGATGCAGTGAGAGTAGTTTCAGGATCTGTGTATATTTAGTGCCCAGTGTGATTAAAGATACTCCTTTATATATACACATCTGTTGTACATTATAGCACATGAAATAGTCATTATTTGGAAATAAGTATATTAATATTTTTAAAAAAGAAAAAGAAATAAAATCACACATTTTCATCACTGTCAGTTATTTACTGTTTTGTTCTGCTAAATAAAACAACGACTCCCTGAGACAAATAAGTACTGTCAAAGCTAGTCAGGGTAACATTTGGGGAAGAGAGATGTAGAAAGGTACACATAAGTCTGCTATGTATAATGGATAACTGTCATATTGAAGTCTGAAAAAGATATATTGTATATGGCTATTCATACTGTCCCATCGCTGACTTTTTAAGTTCATTATTTTCAGTTAACAGGCAGAACATTAATAGTCTTGTCTGTAATGTAAGATATTCTTGTGTCTGTATGCACAAATGTTGAGTCCACGAATTTGACTTTAGCATTAAGTATCATCACTAAGAAGCTTTTTTTCTTGTGTCGTGGCTTAGTAAAATCCTTGAAATTTCTTTTTTTTTTCCCCACAGCTCGCAGAGTAGAAGCATTTGTGAATTCCACCCTGGGCTACCCACGAGTAGAGGGAGGAAACTCAGTTCCTTTCCCGTCTTACGATCCCCTCAACGACCCTCACCTTGTGGAGTACTATGAAAGGAGGTTTGGAACATTGCAGTTGGAGGCCTTACGCAGACAGGTTGGATTTTTTTTTTCTTTGCTAGATCCTTGTATATGAATGTGCACAAAAGTCTGTTCAATAGAACGCTCATTTTTAGGTGAAGAAAGGTATATTTTTGGAACAGTAGATAGAGTCAAAGTAAACTGAAAAAGAAATTAAGCAAACAGGCCCACAGTAGACAACGGCTAAAACCAAATCTGCTGGATGAGAGGTCCGCTGTATCGTCATATAATATGATGCTGGACTTTGTTTGATTAAAAGAAATAATAATATTAAAAAAGCAATAATATTTCTTTTAAGCTAGGTCTACTTTGAGAGAAGTGACAACTGATTTTAAGGTCTGGAACTGAGAAGCTTAAAGATGGAACGGAAAGAACATGCAGTAGGACACACGCACTCATGCACGCTCGCACGCACGGCATAAATTGTGCTTTCTTTTCAAGTAGTCATTTTTGTTTTGTTGATCATCAGAGTGGAAGTAGCAATCAAGACAGGTCAAAGTTAATAAGTGCCTCATGGTCGTGACTTGATCTGAATGCTCACGTAGAAGGGTTTGACAACTCAAACTAAAACTGGCGTGAACGGTGTCATTGAGAAATGAGATGGTCTTTAAGCTTTATTAAAAAAAAAACCTTATAATGATTGACAACGTGAAATGATCTGATCATCATCATCATCATTGCCCCTCACCCTTATCAGGATATAGGTCACACACAAGGGATTTCTACTTCATTCTGTCCCGGGATAACTTTGCCAGTTTTGACCATGTTTGTCCTGTTCCTTCTTTGTCTCTCTCCACACATCTTCTCCATGTTTCCCTTGGCCTTCCTGGTTTTAGTCATTAAAAAGAGAAGTAGGAAAAGGTCAAGCATTTTAAACAATTCTCCTCCAGGGCCTTCATCGTGGTTGGTCGAGGCCGAGTAGCGCAAGCAGCTACAGCCGAGACGGTCTTCTACACAAGCGACGCAAACTGGGCAAGGGAGATGACAACGTTTTGTACAAAGTGGCTGTGACTACCGGGTCTTTGCCCAACTCAGGGACTGATACCAAGGTACAAAGTTAAACATGTACTGCCTAAATGTGATATATACTGTCAAAACTATGAATGTTGCAGTTATGGTCATTATTGTGGCAACCATTATCATTACTCTTCCATCATAACTGAGCAATGTTCTCACAACACGGTGTTCTTGTTATTGTAGTATGTCCTGCCACCGTGTTATGAGTGATGTGTGTATGTGTGTTTGAACGATCAGTCTTATATGGAATGTGCGACCAGTAGCACGTAGTTTTATGTATGTGAAAAAAAAACAACATATATTTTATAATGAAATTTATCTCAAGATGTATCAACACTTGCTACATTCACTATTTCTTCATCATCTAATCATCAAATCAATTTCATTATCTAATATTGATGCCCTTCATTTCTTACTCAGATAAGTTCAAAATCCTTGATTTTTTTTTTTTTTCCTGAGTGATTGTGAATAAATCTTTACATTCTCAAATGTTCTCTGTCAACTGTGCTGTTGATCTTTTCTTTAGGTACATGGTCTGTGTACTCTTAGTGTGTGCAGTTGTGCCAAAGGAACATCTTATACGGAGCATGCAAATAATGAAAATATTGGAAGACAGTATTGTGGTTAGGTTGAGTGGTTAGGCTGAGTCGTTACGCTGCTGGACTTGCAATAACAACAACAACAACAATCACACCAAAGCAGAAAAGAAGAAGAAGATAATGAATAAGAATCAACTCAGCGTTCAGTTGTTATTGCTCTTTTTTGTGTTTACCTATATCACGGGTCCACTAGTACCTATGTCGTGAGTCCACTAGTACCTGTGTCATGAGTCCACTAGTACCTATGTCATGAGTCCACTAGTACCTATGTCATGAGTCCACTAGTACCTATGTCATGAGTCCACTAGTACCTATGTCCTGAGTCCACTAGTACGTATGTCATGAGTCCACTAGTACCTATGTCCTGAGTCCACTAGTACGTATGTCATGAACTACACATGTGTTTCATTTGCCCGCCAGGTGTTCCTAAGGATGAAAGGCATCAGGGGAAAGCTGCCCAAGACCCGGCTCACCAAGAAAGCCGGATCCGTGAAGTCAGGGAAAAAAGTGGCTTTTCGATTCGCGAAGGGCTCAACTCATGTTTTCAAAATTCATGGACCAAATATCGGAGATCTCAAGTCGATCACGATTGAGGTGAGGCAAAGGTGTTCAGCTGGGGGCCAGTGAAGATTGTAGAGTCGGGTTGAAAGGAGAAAGGGGATATACTTTTTCTTTAATTAGGTTGTGAAGAGTGTTTGGGTCAAGTCGATGAAGTGAGAGATGTTTGGGGAATATTTTGTTTAAAAAGGAATACACCATGACAGGTGAAACATTATAAAAGATAAAAACGAGACACTGAATACTGTAGAAATCCTAGTTTCACCCATACCGTTCTCTGTCAGAGAAGTAAAAGTTCCTTCAAGGTCTATGAGGGCTCATAAAATCAGAGCTTATCCCAGTTTCGGTAGCGTGAAGTAGAAGAGATGATTTTTACATCATCTCCAAGACAGGATGCTTGTCTGTCTTGGATTTACTTTCCCAGAAGAATATGCCAGTACCAAATTCGAATCTGGGTGGGGAGAGGAAAAATCGTGTAAAGTATCTTTCCCAAAAACACAATATGTTCACCGAGAGCTGAACCTAGAACCTAGGAGTCCAACGCTTGTACTATTCAGCCACTGTGCCACTTTTTCAAAAAAAAAAAGATGATAAACTATGTTCCAACTCTTTTAGAAAGTGATTTTATTTGAGCATGGAAAAAAGCGTATATTATAACTTGTTCTTTCCCCCCATAACTTTAATCCTCCTTCCTCAGACGGACGCTGTGAAGAAGGAAGAAGCCTGGTACCTGCAAGAGATCGAAGTCATCAACACAAAAACGAAAAAGTCCTGGCATTTTTTCTGCAACCAGTGGTTTTCACTCTACCACGGCGACGGCCAGGTCTCTCGAGAACTTTACCCAGCCAAGGCCTCTAAGACAGGTAGGGATACTGCACGTGACGGGGAGGGGTTTTGAATTAGTCGATGTATTTTAAATAGAAGGGATTGTTATCAAAGGAAGGATTGCTTCAAATAACTGTGCGTTTAATGAAACAGAATAATTTCAAACAATAATGTGCTTAAGGTAACAAGTCTGATAACTTGAAAAGGCTTGTGCTTTATGTGCTAGGTTATTATTTTATTAGTGATGTATTAGGCTGTCTAAAAAATATAAGCAACTATCTTTTTGAATACGTTTTTTTATAAATACAAATGCTACTCCAGTCCAAGAGTCCAGGGCTTAAGTCTGGTTTCTGTCTTTTTATGTCCTTAAGAAAGGTCCTTTTCACCATTTTTCTTTCCCCACCCAGGTGTGTATCGGGTACCGGCATATTCTGTTAGGGAATTGACTTTATGACAGACTAGTGTCTTGTGTAAAAGATGATCTAAAAATCATCTTTCCCAATTGACATTCCTTTTGGTTGAATCTGAGTAATTTATTTCTTACAAAAAAACGTAAATTTTTCACAAATAATATACTTTTAAAAAATTACCCCACATTTTAGCATTCTTAACCACAGACGATTTCTCATGTCGTGGAATATTGTTACAGACTGTATGCTTTTATTTGACTACCCTGTATTTTATTTTCTTAACCAAAGAGGATTACAAGTGACAGAACTGTACTCCATTTATTTCATGCAAAGCTGTTTGTCTATCAGTTCTCTTGTCATGTTTGTCTTTCAGAATACGAGGTGGTCACCGTCACAGGCGAGAGAAAAGGTGCCGGCACCAACTCCAACGTGTTTATGTGTCTTTACGGCAAGACCGGCATCACCGAGAAAATCCACCTGACGAAAACTAACGACAAGAATCTGTTCCAGAAAGGACGGAGCGACGTGTTCCACATCAAGTCCAGGTGTGTGGGGCCCATGACGAAACTCAGGATTGAACACGATAATACGGGTTTTGCACCTGGCTGGTATCTTGAAAGGGTAAGCGGCATTATATATAATATATTATGTAATATGTGTTCGCGAAAAACTTGAAAGTGGAACATACGATTATTATAACAATAAACTAATTTATTGTAAGATCTATTTCTTTTAATTTTTTCTTTTTTTATAAATTGTTTCGAAAACATGCACAAGAAAAAAATAACAAAAAAAAAACAAGAAATAGATTATAAGTTGTTTTTTTTTCTTATAAATTGTTTCGAAAACATTCACAACTAAAAAATAACAACAAAAAAAAGAACACTTTTAAAGGCAAAAAAAAGGATTCTATTGATGATAAACAAAGTTAAAAAATTTTTCTACATATATTTTCTGTTCTGTATTCCTTCGGTGTCATCTACTGTGTTCACTAAACTGTCTCCTGTTGAT
The DNA here is from genome assembly GCA_039654405.1 of Bullina lineata. NCBI lineage: Eukaryota > Metazoa > Mollusca > Gastropoda > Bullinidae > Bullina > Bullina lineata. Next base: position 6,282 of record JBDFRD010149468.1, on the reverse strand, counting down.
CCCTGTCTCCAGGTCGTAGTGACAGACCTGAAGAACCCCCAGTGGAAATATTTCTTCCCTTGTGGTCAGTGGCTGGCCAAGGATGAGGGGGACAGAGAAATCTGTCGTGATCTTATTGGCAATCGTGACCCCTTGGCCATCAGGAAAGGTATGCGGCCTAACCAAGAAATTTTTGGCTTCATTTTAAAAGTTTTATTAAATACTTTGCCGCTGGTTGTACTGAGTACGTTCTCAGGCTGAAAGAATGAGAAGGGTTTATTTGTTTCTTCCATGCAAAGTAAAATATGTGAGTCTCCTACTCTTCATCAGTTAAAGAAAAATAACTACAGGGTTTTTAAGAACTAAGACTTGAAAAAATTAAGTATTTACCAAATAAAATTCAACTCTACCATGCTAATTCGAAATGATACACAAAAAAGGGTAACAGTATTTGCATCACAAAACAAGGATGTCGCAGGACAGGACCAAAAGTGTCGACATTACTGTCTTCAGTTGTAAACAAAAGCAACGACAGCAATCACAAGGAAGGAGAAGGAAAAGAGAAGGAGAAGAAGAAGAAGAAGAAAGATAAGAATTAACTAAGCTGAAATCCCCTGTCTGAGTGAAATTCAACTAGATTTCTAGATCTAATGAGCAAAGAAGTTGTAGAGATAGAGAGCATCACTAGATGACATATGGAAATGAAAATGGAGCAGAGAGTAGGTGCTAAACATCAATAATGTAGTAGAATATATATATATATATACTCCCATTGCTCCGGTTTTTGAAGCATACCTAGCCACCTTTTTCTGTGCCTCATTTTGGACATTTTAGCATCCCAGTAGTCTCCCATGTTTCATTTCTGCCATGCTTAGTTGTGTTCGTTTGTGTGTAACAAGTACAGTGAAACTCTGTTATAGCAAGAGCGGACGGCCCAGGCACATTTTCTCACTTTTGCCGAGTTCTCATTATTCCCAAATGACCAATTTACCAAGGGAAACAAAGGGAAATAATCTTGGCTTGCAATGTGATAGGGGTTGCGTCACACCATGCGCACTCGAGCCAGATGAAGATGAGAGGAGGGAGAGGGGATTACACACTGCAGAAGAACTCCCTTTCGTTGTTTTTCTTTGTTACCGGCACCAGGAGATGTGCCCTACCGGGAATTTGACGACTAGATGGGGATGGGGCAAGTGGCGAGAACTTTTGTGACCAGGAAGTATAGAAAATCTCTTGTTATTACCGAGATGATTATCCACTAACTCTCATTAAACCCAATGGTTTATTCTTAAAGATTAAGAAGGATAAAAAACGGGGATTGAAAAATGTCTCGTTACTACAGTGTCCTCGTTATTACAGTTGTCGTTATTAATGGACTCCACTGTATTAAGATCATTATCATTATCAGTCCATGTATTATCATGATCCTGATTCAAGTGCTTACTGGTACCCCTGTCCTTGTCCCAGGTGAGCAGATTGATGAGAAGACACCCAGGAGGCCAGGCCTGAAAGTAAGCAACCCCCCAGGGGGCAAGTCTACAGGCCTGTGGTAGAAACACCAGGGACTTTCACACCTGAGTCTCTCACCTGTGTCACTGTCACTTGGACCCGGGGAAACGTCATTCAATCAATAAATTAGAAACATCATTCCATCAATAAATTAGAAACGTCATTCAATCAATAAATTAGAAATGTCATTCGATCAATAAATTAGAAACGTCATTCGATCAATAAATTACAATAAATTAGAAACGTCATTCAATGTCATTCAATCAATAAATTAGAAACGTCATTCAATCAATAAATTAGAAACATCATTCGATCAATAAATTAGAAATGTCATTCAATCAATAAATTAGAAACGTCATTCAATCAATAAATTAGAAACATCATTCAATCAATAAATTAGAAACGTCATCCAATCAATAAATTAGAAACGTCATCCAATCAATAAATTAGAAAAGTCATTCAATCAATAAATTAAAAATGTCATTCGATCAATAAATTAGAAACGTCATTCAATCAATAAATTAGAAACGTCATTCAATCAATAAATTAGACGTCATTCGATCAATAAATTATCAAAGATCATGCTGGGTCTGTGGTTGTGGTTGGGAAGCACAGTGAAAAAGGGCGTTTCATATTGGTGTTATTTATTAGTTTACAAATGTTTAAAGTCGTAGGTGCTATTCAGCCTTGCCAGCGTTGTGAAATATCAGCAAATTTAATTCAGAAATGAGCAAGGATAAACGGTTTTTTTTAGCACAGGAACTGCAAAGCCATGCTTCCACTTACAACCAGTGAGGATCACAGTGCAAAATCAGTTGCGAAAATTCTCGATTTTAAAGTTTTTTTTTAAACAGATTTCATGATCGTTTTCTAGAATTGAATCCCAATTTCTGTATCCAGATTGAAGTGACTCAGTGTTTAGAACTCTGGTAGGACCAGGCTTTCATAATCACTTTTCTATTCCAAGGTAATCAATCAATCAGAAAAGGATTGGTATTACAATTTTTCGTAGATCTAAAACCCTCTGTTTCGTGTGTATCCTTGAGAAGGATTGGCTTAAACTACTGCAACTGAAAGAAGCCATAGATAAATTGATATCAAAATATAACCAGGAACACATTTTTTTATGAAGTTGGTCTTTTTTTTTATGATTTATGTTTTCGAAATGGAAAATTTTGAGTTCATGCTTGCCATACTCACTATATTATTGTATGGAACATAAATCATAAAAAAAAGACCAACTTCCTAAAAAAAATTGCTCTACACCAGGAATCTTGTTTTTATTTGTTTATTTCTACACACTAGCAATTTAGCTTAAAATGGTGCGTTACAACATTATCATTTCTTCGTTTGGCTGTTCTAGGCTCTTGTGCCTACATTCAGCTTCCGCACTGACAATGTTTTATTATCGTCATTTTACTTCTGATTCATTATATATGAATACTTTATATCATAGGTTTCATAAGTTCACATATATATATTATATGGATTTACGTCTGAAGCACTGAATGCACTACAGCAAGTAAAAAAAAAGCCATAAACTTTATACAGCATATATATATTATGCTAAAAATATTGAAAATATTAATATATATCTTCTCCTTATTCCTCCACTACTGGCTCAGAAGGAGTCTTGATTACAAGTGTTTTTCAATACCACTCTGACTGTTTTTGCGTGTCGCCGTTTGTACCATTTTCAAGTTATGCTCAACCTTTAGCTAGCTTACATTAGTACATTCCATTTTTGTTGATACTCAGTTTAATCGCCACATAGTGAGACGTTATATCAACGTATTGTTCTGTACGTCTTTTCCATAGTTTTATTGCTTATAATTACGTGGCCAGTTCATGATAAATCTTAATTTTTCTGTTCAGCTCCGCGGAACTAGATTCATTTTGTCTGGGTTCACTTCCAGGTGTGGTAACATTTGTCGATTAGACGTCATTATTTGTGTTTTTTTTTAGCTTCAAATCCTCAAATCCTGTGTTGCTTTCTGCAAACCTGTATGGATCATAACAACAGCTTAATGCTTGCAAGAGAGAGGAACAGTGTGAAACAGTTTCATTGAATAAAAAATAATCAATGATTCCGCTTTCTTATCTGTTCAAGGAGTGTCTAATTAGCTTATTAAAATTTCTGCCTTAAAAGTTGATTGCTTTTTTTTTTAATTTTGCGACAAATTCACACTACTCAAGAGGAGCACCTATTATGCAGTCCTATCTGTGTTGTCAATGCTACATTTGTCAATTAGTTTGCTTAAGGATTATATTCCAAATAAATATATTATACTACATGTTCATTTTGACTTGAGATATTTTTCTTTGTTTAAACTCATCCCATACAATTGAGTGAGAGTGACGAGTTTCATATAAAGGATGCCCTGAAAATTTTCAATTTTGAAAATATAAATTGTAAAAAAGACTTAACTTCCTACAAAAAATTAAGCTTTGAAAACTAAAAAGAAATAACTCAGGAGAGAATGATGTAAGTAATTTTCCTTAAAGGCCTGCAGAGCCACAGCTTGTCCGGTTTTAGTAGGTTGAAGTTGAACAGATGATTTTTTTACATCTCCTAGATAGGACACTAGTCTGTGGAAAAATTGAAGGAAAAAGAAGCAGAGGCAGACAACAAACATCATACATTGACAGTCTGAATACTCTCTCAACAAGCAAACTAATGTCCAACAACAAGTTCATCCGGCTGGCTGATAACAGAGTGGACTGGAAGACCATGACTGTCAATGTCTGCACTAGGCCTGACACTTGAAGAAGAAGAAGTTTATTCATACCTGCAGCTATAATCTGGACACTCCTTGGCTGCAAGAGCCTGTATCTCTTTCAAACACTTCTCATCTTTCGCCGAATTGTTTTCAGAATAGGTAGTAACTGGATGAAAGACAACTTCAGCTGTTGCTAGAATAAGAATCCCATGAAGAAGTTCCATAGTCACCAACAGTTCTCGACTTGTTGCTGCCATGAATGAATTCGTCTGAGGAAACAATGGAGTCGTCTATAGGCTAGTACTAAAGAGAGAAAGAGAGGCACCTCTTTACTCTTCTCCTGCCCTCCTCGGAAAGTGATGAAACAATGGAGTCGAATAAAAGGCGAGTACTAAAGAGAGAAAGAGAGGCACCTCTTTACTCTTCTCCTGCCCTCCTAGGGAAATGATGAAACAATGGAGTCGTCTAAAGGCTAGTACTAAAGAGAGAAAGAGAGGCACCTCGTTACTCTTCTCCTGCCCTCCTCGAAAAGTGATGCTAGCACATGGCACCACGTCCCAGCCACGCCCATGTCACGCTGGCCTCGCCCTCGCATTCTCTTACTGTAAGCATTTCGGTTTTTGAACGCGACAAAATTAATTTGATACGGTAGCCTAAAATATAATGTACAATAGCCTCTAAGAGGGAAACATAAAATTGATACGGTAGCCTAAAATATAATGTACGATAGCCTCTAAGAGGGATAAATAACATTGATACGGTACCTAAAATAGCCTCTAAGAGGGAAACATAACATTGATACGGTAGCCTAAAATATAATGTACGATAGCTTCTAAGAGGGGATAAATAACATTGATACGGTAGCCTAAAATATAATGTACAATAGCCTCTAAGAGGGATAAATAACATTGATACGGTACCTAAAATATAATGTACGATAGCTTCTAAGAGGGGATAAATAACATTGATACGGTAGCTAAACTATAATGTACAATAGGCTCTAAGAGGGAAACATAACATTGATACGGTAGCTAAAATATAATGTACTATAGCTGTCTAAGAGGGAAACAACATTCTGAGAATTTTGAAGCATATTTGTGAAGGGCATTTACGTCATACTGAATGGCCGTGCCCTGGGCCATCGTTTGTGTTTTTCACTGTGTGTTAGGGCCTACTGTTCATTTAATCGTGGAAGCGTCATACATTCGCGTTATGTGCTGTTATCGCATAGTGATGAACCTGCCTGGCTCACTGAAATCCCACTTTTGAGTTACAGCTATCGTACTCAAAGGTTGGATGTTTGTTTTTTTTTCAAACGGTTCTAACTTCGCCATTATAAACGCAACCGTTCTAATTTTTGTACTGCAATATTTGAAAACTCTTTTGACATGTTGTGTACATGAATACCATTAACACGAAGACGCAAAACATTTCTTTTCGAAAATTTGCCAAATTTTACCGATTTGTCACTGTGCGATAATAACAGCGTGATTCTATTTGTGTTATCTTTAAAAGGATCGGTGTAATTATTTATATATTTTCTTCTTTACTGTACAAGCATGTTTCGTTTTCTTCTTCTTTTTGTTTGGAACATGGTTAAAACAAGTAGAACAACATTTTGATCTCTTTGTTTTGATAATTTAACAGTATCTTTAGTTTTGTTATGTTCTGTGCCGTGCATGATATACGAGTATGAGAAATGTATTAGGGTATTAATATCTCGTAAAGGTGCGAATGTCAAATGAGTAAGATAGAAAGGAAACCAATAATTGTTTTTTTTTTTATTATTTCTTCACATTGATGCAATCTGAAACGACGCCATGTTTTGTTAAATAATGTCAGTACGTGGTATTTTAGTTTCATTGAAACTGGTCGGAAGGAAAATATTAAAATAATATAGTATATTTTCTTTATGGAAACTCCTTGAACCATTGAGAGACGTGTGAAAAGTCACGCGTGTTTGGGCTTCACACAGAAGCTTGAGTGGTGCAACAGAAAGAGAGAGAGAGAGAGAGAGAGAGAGAGAGAGAGAGAGAGAGAGAGAGAGAGAGAGAGAAAGACAGACAGACAGACA
>JBDFRD010149357.1:0-12445 GCA_039654405.1 Bullina lineata | reverse complement strand
GATGTTGATGGAGCATGCTGAAATATGTTTTGAAGAGGCGTGTTGGTGTCTTGTTCTGCCCTCTCAATCCATCTTTGATTTGCTTCTTCCCTTCTTAAGTGAGGCGGTGCTATTGCACTCATGACAAATACCATCCCATAATGTCGTGGTGAATCTCTGGCCTTGAGGCATCACAGCAGGAAGGAATAGAGTGAAAAATAGCCCTGGTCCCAGAAATGTTGCTATAAACCGAGTTGTACTGTATGATGTTTTTGTAAGTAAACTCATTACTGGCAGGTCATGCAACAGTCTGAGATAAACTTCAAAGCTTCTGTATCAATAATTACCATGTACGTACAATATTCAACTAAAGTGCCTATGCTATTGTTTTCATTGACAAATATATTACTCATTCAGAAGGACGCTCACACGATGCAATATCTCTTACAGAGTGGGACATCAACAATTACCATAAGCTTTGACGACTTTCGTCAGTGCCAGTGCAGCCCCTTGTCTCACTGAAGCGATGTTGTCTTGCAAGTTGTTGAAGAACAGTGGATACATCATGGAGAGAGATGCCCTTCAAAGCACAAACGACATGGTCACAAATGTGATGCTAGATGCAATTATAGATAAAGAAAGAATATAACTGCATATCTAATGAAGAATGTAGGGGATTATGTGATCATTTGATAAGGGATCACTTCATCATGAAACTATTGGTCTGAAGATAAGACATCTAACAAGAAGTATTATTATATTAACCTCAACTTTCTGAAACTGTATTTTCATCAGATTCCGGAGAAAAGAAGAACCTTGAGTACGAATAAAAATTATAAAAAATGCCCACCTGGATTCTTCTGGAAAACACAGCACAAAATGTCCACAAGCTACACAAGCGGCTGGAAAAAACAACAGGTTAATTGTGTAATCAGGAAATTATAAGCAAAGTGTTGCTAAACACAATCAATGCTTAAAGTGTTTGTTTTTTTTAATTGTCTAATTTATTTTCCATTTAAATTTTTTCAAATTCCAAAACTACATTTTAAGAAACAAAGAACTGACTTATTTTATTTTATCAGATCATATTACACGGATTTCAAGTTTAAGACATAGTGAGTTGAGCCAAATCTGAAATGCGGCAGCCTTGCATAGGGATTTTATCTTGAAGTATGCCTCCATCACACAAATGAGCACATAACACTAACACATTTGAGAAATATTGTCTCACCATCTCTCACTGGCCAGCTGTCATCACTGAAACAAACCAGCAGAGTTTCAAGTAGTTTTGGCACATGGTCAGACACAAAACTCTTGTCGATCTGGAAAGGCATAGAATAGACAAGCTGACCCAGCAACCAGCAGTGAGACTTCTTTTAGCAAAACTAAGGGGCCTTTTAATTAATCAAAGTTAATGACCAAGAAACTCTTAAACCACCAACAACCAAAAAAAAAAGAAAGAAAGAAAGTACTAAACAATAAAATCCAGGAAAACGTTTTGTAAAGATATGGTAGAAGTCTATATAACTATATAATAGAAAAGGAATGAATTGGTTTGATTTTTGTCAAGTTTCGTTCAGATTGACAATCCTGGAATACGAGGAGCAGAACTGTCTGAAACATTAAAATTTAGGTTTAGGTTTTTGTTCATATTTGTCTCTGGAGCAATTTTGAGTTTGAAGTTCATGTTTTGAGAAATTTTGGCTCAAAAGTAGTTAAATCAGCTCTGGTTTATATATTGTTATCATTGTTGTCTGCCTCACCATCATTTTCACTAAAAAAAAATTTTTTCTTGAAATGTTGCAGATTTTACTTAGTTTTGTTTTGTTTTTCTACTTATAATCCCTTTTCTTCATGCCACTTAGCATCTTAAACGTAAATAACCATGACACAAGTTACTCTCTGTGAAAGATATTTCAAATTATCTCAAATTTTTACTTATATAAATAAAAAATGTCAAAAGAAAAAAGTATTAGGCCTTCAGATTTTTTATTTACATTTATACAAGAACAACAACAGAACACATGCAATCGGCGGTATATTCTGTGTATAAAAAGAACAACAAGAACACGTGAAGCTGGTATATTTACAAACTACTGCTGACCTTTGAGCCCAACTCAGCAATGCAGGCACAAGCTGCTTCTCTCACAGCGTGGTTGTCCGAGTTTGTGGACTCCGTGTAGTAATCACACTGGAACACAGGAGAAAACAACAACTTAGTGGTAAAGCTATAAAAGAGTGGTGCGGTAGCTGAATGGTTAAAAGGGCTGGACTCCTAATCCAAGGGTCCAGGGTTCGAATCCGGGAGGTGACCGTGTTGGGTCCTTGGGAAAGACACTTTAAACCATTTTTCCTCTCCCCACCCAGGAGGGAATTGGGTACCGGCATATTCTGCTGGGGAAGTAAACCTATGACAGACTAGCGTCCTGTCTAGGAGGTGATGTAAATATCATCTGTTCCGCTTCACGCTACTGAAACCAGGATAAGCTCCGGCTTTATGGGCCTCAATGACCTTGAAGGAAGGCTACAATGAACATTTCTTAATGAAAAGTAACACGAAAAAAAGGTGTGATATTTTGTTACGGTCTGGTACAGTTCTACCACATCGACATAGCAATGAGCAGCTGAATCTGAACACGCCCTCTAACTGTTTTTAAACTAGCTCACTGGCAGGCCTGTCCTTGAAGCAAATATTAAAGAAATAGGAGTTACAAAAACTTGAGCTAGGCCTACTTTCAAAATTAATCTAAAGCTAAATATTTTTTGATGTGATCTTATGACAATAACTTATTAAAGTGTTTGACATCATTAAAAAAAATTATGCACTCGAGCAAGTTGGATTAAATATTCAAAAAACAAATGAACACAAAAACAAAATAAATCAATATGAATGCATTTACATAGTGCCTTCAAATCTACATTGACGCTGTAAAGGCAAATATAACATTTAAGTAATAACTATATTTCCACCTACATTCACACAATGGAAGTAAAAAAGTTTTTTTTTTTAAATGATAATGAAAGCTAAGAGTATTGTGCAGTTTAGAACTTTGCATTAATTTTAATAAAAAGATTAAGAACGTAAAAAAAGAAGCAAATAAAAAATTGTATAAGAAAACGTCTCTTACGACTTGGTGAATATATTTTTCTACTAATGCCTTCCCCTCTCCGTGTGTTACTAGTCTCCACGTTTCTTGTGAGTAAATCCGAACTCCTTCAGCAACATAGTACCTTTTAGACAAAAGTAGTGAACAAGGTAAAAACAAAGATATTTCGTATGAAAACATGTCGCTAAAAAGAAAGAAAGCATTGTATAAATGAAATATACAGAGCAACCTACAAGCAACATGTTATATATATGTAAATAAAAACAAAAGAAGAGCAAGGAACTCTTTTCTAAAGTAAGCAAACAATTATTTTTAAAAAACCTGAAATGTTGACCGTCATAATAAGTAAAGCCTCATCACCTGTATTCTAGATGTCATGAATTTTAAAAGAGATAAAGTAGTCTCAGTTTCTGGGATTCTTCACAAATTATGGTATGCACATTGTTGCAAACAATGGTACATTAATATAAAAATATAACGAGAACAGGAGATAAAACAATTTTATTTGCACCTTAATAAATCTAAAATAAGATATACATGAATTTTATTTGGAATGAAAATATGTACTAACATAAAACGACAATACATAGCTTACTGGATCTCACCTGTTAAGGCACATTCTTGGTATAAGAATGGGGATCTCACCTGTTAAGACACATTCTTGGTATAAGAATGGGGTAGAATTTCTCCCTGGCCTCTGGAGTGGGCAAACTGAGCAAGAATTTGCGGGTGGCAATTGAAGCAGCCATGCGTACTTGACTCCAGTTGTCAGCCAGACCCATCCCAAGATATTCAGAGAAAACTTGCCCATGACGGTAAATAGAATTTTCTTCCACCAGTTCTAATTCTGTATAGTCTTCAGCTGTAATTAAAAACAAGGAAGTAAAACCAAATGATACAGGGTGATTTCTTAAAAATGGTTAATGTTCTTCATGTACATATTGATGAGTTATTTTCTTACTACGGCTAAGTGACTACGACAATTTTTTTAATCCTTTAATTTTCTGAAACGGACCAAGAAGTCAGAGACTTAATACACGACTGGATCCACAAAAACAAAAGGCAATAAAGGGTAATCTCAGAGAAAGTATCTCACACAGCCATTTCTAAAAGTTTGCAACACCATATGGTAATATTTACCTGTTGTAGGTAGATACTTTTTGACAATAAACGCTTTGCAAAAAACCTCTGTCATCAACTCTCTAAACATTACTGATGGCTAAACTATGAAGATTTTGGATGCAACCACTACGAAGCAGATAATGTTTTAAACAGTATCTTCATAATTTAATTCACAAATCCATTTTTGACCTTTTTACCTGTTTCTGTTTTCCTCAACTTCTCATTTAGACAGGAGCTACTCAGTGATTCTCTTCTAAATACAACAGCCACTCTGTCAAATATGCCTTATGAATACCCCAACAAACTTACAACCCTCCTTGGCTCCACAAAAGAACAAAGCCCCACAGACAAAGTAGCCTGTTTCCCTGACGAAGCGATTTGTGTGAGTGAGGGTCAGGAAAATCAAGTCCAGCAACTCCTGCTCGACAAAGGGATTGAAGGCATGTCCACATCCCAGAACAATATTCTGTAAGCACCTGGGAAAGAGCAGGAAGAACACAGACACACTTATACGAGCAACAAAGTTTATTTTCATTACTTCTCAATATAATGACGTACAGGCAAAAAACATAAAAAGTTACTGTAAATGAGGCAGACTGATAAATGTTGGCTTGAAAAATCAGTTTGTATGGGGGAAAGGATTAAATCTATGTAGAAGATGGAAAGAGTTAAGTCTAAGTGGATGATCAATATATAGTCCAAGTCGTATGTGGTCAGTCCAAAAATGTCATTAAACAATACTTCCCTTCCAAAATAAAGGGATGGACAGAGGAAAATGTGAGTGTGAGAAAGAGAGGGAGAGAGAAAAAACAGTGGAGAGTAAGATGAGAGAGAGGAGAGAGAGTGAGAGAGAGAAGAAAAAATTATCTTCCCTTTTTTTTCAACATTACGTGACCCTTCAGAAGGCTATCACCCTCAACTCATTTTCTACTCCCGGCTTCCCCAATTATCCAAATATAAAAATATATAATTATTATAAGCCCTTAGAACTTACTTCATGTAGGTTTCTAGGGACTTCCAACCAGCCGTGTCATGAAAAATTTGGGACGCGCTATTAGATCTCTGTTAAAACAATGAAATAAAAAATAAAGTTAATGACATAATATTAGTTCACATTATATCACCAATTTCACATTTTAACGCAGTTCCACATTAATACAATTAGAGATGATGAGATTGAATATTTTGTGAATATGTTGTAAACAAATTTAGTCTATGTTCTTTTTTATTTTCTTCTTGTATTAATTTTAAAATTCTACTAGATTCTAGATTTTCTAGAAGCATTCGGAACAGTCAAACCTGTCCTGTTGTCACAACTAAAAAATATTTCAACTGTTAACTTAAACATTCATTTTTCCATTCCTTCATTACAGCCTCTCATCCTAACGAAAATATTGGCCACATAAATACCACCATAATTACCATTTCAGCAAGCAATGAGCTTGTGTTGGGTGAAGAGGACAGGATGCTCTGAGGGGGGTCATCACTCCATTCCATTAACGCCCCATCCTCCTCTAGGCCATGACGCTCTAAATTGAAGCGAATTCCTCTTAAGATTTGCTCTTTACTTCTCACATAAACTTCTGTTCCAATCACTTTGCAGAGAACACCAAGAAGTTCACCTGTAAATTGTAAAAATTATAAACATAACACGGAACATGATGATGTAAAAAATTTACTCAAACTTTGACTCAAATTGGATCTAGATCTATCTAGAGCTAGATCTAGATCATGAGCATCACAATAATCCCTTTTACCTTTCGTCCTTACTAGATCTACCTTCTATTGTGAAAACGTGATCTAGAGACTATCTATAAATTCAAAAACGATTTTGAGAAGTGCTCTAGATTTTATGTTTGAATGACTCATGGCCCATAATATTTTATAAATGATAATAGAGTCTAATGTACAATCTTGCTACACTAGACTTCCAACATTCTGGGTCATACAGGTAATGGCAGACACTAGTGGATTATAACTGAATAATTACCAGCTGCTGCCCTAACACGAAATTCAGTATCATCTAGCAACATCATGGATTTTTCAATCATCTCAGTAAAATCTGTGTCGGTTCCAGTAACTTTGCCGGATTCCAGGATACATCTTGCTCCACTCAGTCCCCCGTGTTTGTTTTCCCAGCAATCTCCATTGGAACTTGAAGACAGCAAAGACACACAATCTTGCTCGAGCTGGGCAAGTTGTTCATCTTCACAGTCATGTACAAATGTCTTTAGTTCAGCGAAACCTCTATCCCTTTCAAGTTTCGTTTTGTTGCATAGCTTTGATAGGATTTGCTCCGCCATTGTTAATATTATTATTGCCAAGTAACAGATGACGATTATGCCAAAAAAGTTGGCCCTTCGTTTTCCACCTTTTCTTATGGCAATATGTATTACAACACCATCGCACTTTCTGCAGGGGCGCCTGTAGCCTGACGTATGGGCCTAACAATTAATAGAGATAGGGCTAACACTAAAACAGAAACTAGATATTGATTCACATTGGTAGCCCGTGAACAATAACAATAATATGTGCCAGAAGCATGATAAACGAAGCTTTCATATCAAAAATTAAGTCAGTCAACAGGCCTACAGCTGGTCGTTGTGTCCATTGCCCCTCTGAGTCAACAGCAGCTGTTCAGGCCTGCTTCCGGGGGAAAAGAAGGGGGGAGGGGGTTTATGGCCTCCAAGACAACCTGTCCTGGGTTATTACCTCAATTCCAATCCAGCTCCTGAAATATCTGCCCCACGTCTCCGGGTGCTCCTTCGTCTACCTCTGGACATTGCTCCTAGGGAGTTCCAGGTCATCGTGATGCTGTTGGGAGACTTCCTGAACTTCATCGTCACTTTCTTTTGGGAAATAAATCTTGGCTTCTAAAAGTAAATCCATTCCTTCCTGCACTGCCTGAAAAGGAATTGTGTCACAGCCTATAATACACGTACATGTATATGATCTCTTTTCGTGACGGTCGAAGTAGCTACAGTGTTTCTCGGTGTCACGATAAATGCGAAACGTTACTGACCTGGGGTGGGCAAATTTGTCTTGATGATACAGAGTTAGAGCGCTGGAAAGACTTTATACTTCCTATCCCCACTCAAGTGCCAAATGGGTACCGGCATCTGCCAGGGAAGTCAACCTACGACTACGACAGAGTAATGTCCTGTCTAGATGATGTAAAAATAAAAATCATCTGTTCCGCTTCACGCTACTGGGATCAGCTCAGTCTGTTTGGGGGGTCTCGTAAGCCTTCAGAGAACTTTCCTTACACTTAGCCTGTATTGAGGAAAATTACAACTGTAGACGAAACAAAAAAACAACAACAACAACAAAACAAAGAAAACGATCCCCACCCTTGCTGTCTCTCTCTGAAGGAAAATATTCTAGGTTCTCCTTTGGCCTGGTTGGTTATTATACATGTACTAGTTATAGCAACTCTGAGAGCTGACAATAATTTACTATATCATCATCATCCAGTGCCAGGTCTGTTGCAGACATCGGCGACCATGAAAAATGACTCTCCAAACCTCTCTGTCTTCTGTTCTCTGAAAGAAAGGGACGACCTTTCTCTACCCTTCATTCAGGTTCTGTAGATAAGCTGTTGTCCGTCTCTCTCTAGTTCTTTCCCCTTCTATTTTACCAGTCAGTATCTACCTTTCAATGCTATCTTTTCTGTAGATGTGGCCTGAACATTTTAGCTGTCTTCTTCTGGTTGTTTGGATGAGGTATGTTGTCAATCCAATTTGTGACAGCACTTTAACGTTATAGATTTTATCCTTCCACTGAATATTCATTTTACGCCTATAAAACCACATTTCAGCGGCATCTATTCCCCTTTCACTTTCTTTATTTATTTTCCAACATTCACAGCCATACAACAGACCAGGGCTGGAATTTTGGAGTGAACATTCAATGAACAACACATGTACAATGTACCATTTTCCATGGGTTCAAACCTTCAATTAGAAAGAACAAAAATTCACAAATGCCATAAAATGTCAAATTGTTTATTCACATCTCTATCATCTCTATCACTCTATCTAAATACATGTACATGAAATGAAATTGTCTTCATTAACAATAAAATGCGTCCTGAACAAATGCAACTCATAAAAGGAATCCAAAACACATTTTTCACACACACACTTCAGATACAACTTTCTTGCACATCAACCAGTGATCATCCAGTTTCATCAAACTTTCAACTCTTACTTACTAGGCTTTACTACTTTACCACTACTCTTACTACCATTCCTTATTTCACCAGTAGGCTACACACTGGAACAGCTGTTCAACTTTCAGTCCCAACCCCGTGTGGAGCAGCTCTGCCCATGCAGATTGAACATAGAGGACGTAAAGGCCATCTGTTTGAACAATGTACCAAATATTCATTTACCGACTGGTCCTACTCTTTGTTTTACAACTAAGATTACAGATCATTTATTCAAATTTCTAAGAATCAGAGCAAAATCTCAAGATTTTAAATAGAAGAACATTTGGAAGAGTCAATATATAATAATTCACAAGTTTTGAAACTACAATGTAGTTGGATGTCGGAATAATTTTGATGCAACACATGACTGTTTACAGAAATGCCACTGCCGTACACACTCATGGTCTCAGACAGTCAAGCTGGAAACAGTCCATCTTTTCTATGATTGCAATAAGAATCAGAGTCTGCTTTTTTGAGAGCTGAAATAACAAAACTACACATTTTTCCCTTGGGATCCGAAAGAGGGCAGTTCTGCTGATAGATTTCCAAGGGAAGAAAGAAAAGAAGAAGACTCAAGACAACGTGGAGAAGAACAAAGGGAAGAAGGATGAAGGTCATGGACTGCACTTGGGAGAGTCGGACAAAGATGGCCCACGACAGAGGTGGAGATCCTTTGTTGCAGCCCTAAGTGCCATTGGGCAAAAATGGGTCAATGATGATGATGATTTTTTTTCCATAAGAAGACAAAGACAATACAAAGATTAGCACCTGGATTTAAGCAAAGTCTCACAAACATTTCATGAACCAACGTACCAGAACTTTATCCCACAGTGGGGCTTCCTTAAACAAGTAGTGAAAAAGGTAAAAAAGAAAAAAACAGATCATGGAAGTGGACCTCAAAACTTGAACTAAGACGCATCTTTCTCCGTGCCACTTCCACCACTCTCACTTACTGGATCTTTGCTCTGAGATTCATTCATAATATTCATGGCATCTTGCATTATCTGGTCAGAATATTCCTCGTGCCCACTCACAACTGTATCCATGACCTCCCCCACTTCTGATTGTAAGGAATGTACATTTCCTTGTCCCTCCACTGCCATCTCAGGAACAACTTCAGTTTCTTGCTCCTCTTGCGCAGCATCTGGCATAAAAACTGCTGCTGGTTTTCCTAAGCTCCCACCTGCTTGCTCCCCGAGGGCAGCGGGTTCACCGACCTCCTGGTCCACTTCCATGGGTTCGGGCTCATCAACAGATTCTGGGACGCCTGTCGTTGCTGACACCTGCCCTTGATCTTGTGCGTCATGACTGGCAGCACTTTGTTCACCTGCAAGGTAGTTCTCTGCATCATTTGGGGCAGGTAGTTCAAAGGTAGCACTAGTTCCAGCTTTATTTTCTGCAACAGAACTACCCAAAATCGATTCATCTTGTGAAGTGTCTTCCTTGTGTATGGCAACTTTCTCAGTGGAAGTCTCTGAAGATTTTGTGTCAGAATTTCCCCATTCAGAATCACTCCGCAATTCTGTAGTGCAAGTAGTACTATTGTTTTCTGAATGTTCCAGAACTTTTTCCTGATCGCTCAAACTCGTTTCCAAGAAACCCAACATTTTTTCTTGCTCACTTGACCCGCCTTTCTCTGATACACCCGCATTTTTGTTCCACTCACTTGCAGCACCTTCCAACACTTTCTCATGCTTGCTTGCATTGTCTGTCCCTGAACTTACAAACTCCATTTCATGTTCACTCTTACTTTCTTTCTCTGACAATCCTAATTGCTTTTCTTGCACACTTGTCGCATCTTTCCCCGAGCCTGACAATCCCAAAGCCTTTTCATCCTCATCTGTTACACCTGCCTCTAAAAATCCCAACATTTCCTCATGTTCAATTCTACTGCCTTTCTCTGAACTTCCCACGACTTTTTCCTGTTCACTAGAACTATCTTTCTCTGTGATTCCCAATACCTTTTCATGTTCACTAGACTTATCTTTCTCTGCGATTCCCAATACCTTTTCATGTTCACTAGACTTATCTTTCTCTGTGATTCCCAATACTTTTTCATGTTCCCTAGAATTATCTTTCTCTGCAATTCCCAATACTCTTTCATGCTCACTATAATCATCTTTCTCTGCAAATATTTTTTCATGTTCATTAGCATTATCTTTATCTGAGAAACCCAATACTTTTTCATCCTCACAACTAGAAGAACTTGGTTTCATTTCACCCAGTTGGTCAGCCGTATCTGTTTCCAGCAGATCTTCAGGTTTTTCACTTTCATTATCTTCATCGTCCTGTTTATCAAACAAACTCACACTATCATCTACACCCTCACAAACAATATCTTTCATATCATCTGGAATTCCGATGTCTTTGTTAGCAGTTGAGTCTACTTCCTCCACAAGAGCTTGCTCCAACTTATGTTCTCCCTCCATTCCACCAGGAATATTCGTCTCAGCCCCTTCAGCGCTGTTTGCATTAAGCTCGTTCGCAGCCTTCAGCAACTTCTTTTTCTTCTTTTTCATCTTCTTTTCTTTCTCCTCCTTCTTCCTTTTCTCTTCCTCTTCTTCCTCCTTCAGCTGTAGTCGGCGACTTTGCCGTGCGCCTTGAATTCTCTCCGTCTTTACAGGTTTTGTAATTGTGTCAGGATTTTTTTTCTTTCTTCCTCTCGTCTCACTCTTCAAACCAGGTGTTGTCATGGATGGGAGACCGGCTTCAGGTACATTTCCTTGTTCAGTTGTCTCTGCAGGCAGGTCATCCTTTTCTTCTTTCACTTTGTTTTCCAGTGTTTCTTCTGACGGGATTTCTTTGGCTTCGACATTTTCACTGTCATCAACATTCTCTTTCAATTTTGTTTTCGTTTCTGATCCCACGGTCTCCTTGGAAACACTGGTGCTGATAGGAAAAAGGGAAAGAAAGAAAATACAGATTATTTATTTTTTAAATGCTATCTCATTTTGTATAACCTCCTTAAATTACATTGCAAAAAAACATAAAAAGTAGCGGACATGCAAACCCCATTTGAGGCTTGGAGTAATCATGAGCTGAACTCGCAGTAAAATGAGGACCCAAAAGAGTAATTTTACCGCATCCAAGGATAAAGCCAGAGAATGAGGAACACAATAGCAATGAGATTTTAAAGCATACCTCCTCGCTCTAATCTGGTCGTAATTGCCCGTAAACCGTAATTTCTTATGGTGAACCCGTAAAGTTGGCATGTCTGATGTAGCCTACCATTGGTATTTTATAATAAAAAACATACCAACTCTATGCACTGATGTGTACAAAACAGTTGTCAAAATTTACCTCCGCAACAGGAGGCAAATAAAGGTGTTTCAATTAGTTGTCAAAAGGTGTTTCAATTCGTTGTCAAAAGGTGTTTCAGTTAGTTGTCAAAAAGTGTTTCAATTCGTTGTCAAAAGGTGTTTCAGTTAGTTGCTAAAAGGTGTTTCAGTTAGTTGCCAAAACCTATCCCATACTAACATCACAGCAAAGCCTAATTTTGTTTATACAATAATATTTAGTGAAAGTCAAATAAACAGTTTGAGCTCAAACTAAGGCAGTGTGACTCTATGAATAGACTTAAAAGCGACAGTTAAATATCTCTAGAACTAAAGGACTAAAGGAGGCAACTTACCTTCCTGTTTCTAGATTTGAAGCTCCCCCACAGCTCTTGCACTCCCAATGGCCGGTGGGAAGGGCATTCAAACCAATGCAGAAAGTGTGATAGCCCCTGTCACAGCGATCACAGAACATCATTTTGTCCTGGGAACAAGAGCAGTAGGAAGATTAGTCCCCCTTTACAAAATTAGTTTCAAATAATGCGACTAGTTTGAACAAATTCTAATAGTATTAATAACCCTAGAACTGCCCGTCTATGCAAATGCATCAAAATAAAAAAAGACAAAATACAATAGTCGCCGCCTAAGTGCACGCTGTGTAAAAGCACGATCCGTTTAAGTGCACGCTTTCGTCATTTGACCGATTTTTTACTATATAAATCGCATGTCTAAGTGCACGCTACTACGCATAA
>JBDFRD010149247.1:0-12452 GCA_039654405.1 Bullina lineata | reverse complement strand
AAATGAAGCTATCCCGTAAAAATACACAAAGACAAACCAACGTTCGATATTACTGTCTTCAAAGGGTGAAACAAAAGTGAAGCCCAAGCCGCATTGAAGAAACACAATCTCGGAGTCCAAAAACAAGACTTATCTGGTCGACTGGCAGGCAAGGGAATGACTGCGGAAAGGGCAGCAGAAAAACATGTCTCACACATGTTCACAACAATTAATTTCCTTTCTCTTGACTTTAGTGCAGCCTTCTTACTACCAACTCCCCCTTGAGCTCAGCCTCAGTGCCTCTTCTCCAGCTATTTCTGGGCCTTCCTCTCTTCCTTTTTTTCCATTCTTTTTGTGAACATGGACTATGCGAACTTCATGTCATCACCTCTTCTTCCTATCTCCAGGGTTCGCACAGGTCCTTAAAGGTCCTTAAAAAGTCCTTAATTTTCAAAAATAGTGAAAAGGTCCTTAAAATTTACACCGAATTATTATTTTTAGCCACTGGTTTTGAGCGAAGGGGTTTAGCAACAAGCACTAAGTTCCAAATGAAGGCATAAAGATGTAAATAGTGTGAAATCGTTTCTGATATGTTTTTATTTTTAAAAAGTGTAGAAAAGTTTGGAAGAATTTCATAAAGCATTACTTCTCTAATATAAAATAAGAATGGCCCCGGAAAATACATCCAAGCTATGTCGATGATGTTGCGGTAAGTCCGTTGTGCCCTTAAATATTTCTGGTATGGTACTTAAAAGGTACTTAAAATGTCCTTAATGTTGGTCCACACAAATTTGTATGAACCCTTTATCTCTCACCTTCACAGGGAGCTCTGTCTCTATTGTACCTGGCTTCCTCTGATATTTACGCCCTCATCAACTACGTCGGCTTTGCCACCTGGCTGTCCATTGGCATGGCCATCGTGGTGTTGCTGTACCTGAGATGGAAGCGGCCCAACATGCCCCGCCCTATCAAGGTAACACCCCTCAAGAAATTTTCTTATAATTTTTATTACAATGAGTTACTGTTTGATTCTTATGAGGTTTGCCTCAGTGTGTAGTATCTGGTTCATTTTTCTTGTTATCTCTTTTTTTTCAAGGTAATAGAAAATCTTTTTTATTGTCATAAAAGGTGGTGCGGTGGCCGAATGATTAGGGTGTTGGACTCATAATCCAAGGGTCCAGGGTTCTAATCCGGGAGGTGACTATATTGTATCCTTGGGAAAGACGCTTTACACCTTTTTTCCTCTCCCCACCCAGGTGCGCATTTGGTACCGGCGTATTCTGTAAATTCTTTTCAAGTAAACCTACGACAGACTAGTGTCCTGTCTAGGAGATGAAGTAAAAATCATTTGTTCCGCTTCACGCTATAGAAACCGGGATAAGCTCCGGCTGTATGGGCCTCATTGGCCTTGACAGAACTTACTTACTTACTTATTACCATAAAAACAGCTGTTTGATATTAAATTCTCAGTCTTAAGGAAACATTACTCTAATATCCACTGCATATTTCTCTCTGCTCATTTATTAATTGATTAATTATGTCTCTTCTCACTTTCATTTTAGCCTCTCAAATCTTATCTGCTTATCTTTTTCTTGTGTTGTAAATCTCATTTGCTATGATGAAGTTCGATTGAATTCTTGTATTTTTTCTACATCTTATCTGCTAAGTTAAAGTTTGATTGAATTCTTGTATCTTTTTCTTGTGTTGTAAATCTCATCTGCTAAGTTAAAGTTCTATTAAATTCTTGATTAAAGTTCGATTGAATTCTTGTATAAAGTTTGATTGAATTCTTGTATAAAGTTTGATTGAATTCTTGTATAAAGTTCGATTGAATTCTTGTATAAAGTTCGATTGAATTCTTGTATAAAGTTCGATTGAATTCTTGTATAAAGTTTGATTGAATTCTTGTATAAAGTTCGATTGAATTCTTGTATAAAGTTTGATTGAATTCTTGTATAAAGTTTGATTGAATTCTCGTCTCCTGTTTCTTCACTGAGCTCACCCCTTGTCTCCACAGGTCCATCTTGCCTGGCCCATCATCTATACCATCGTCACAGTGTACCTGGTCGTGTTACCCTTGTATGCCAGTCCTAAAGAGACAGGTATGAGGCTTGAACTGTTTGTGTAGTGAGATAAGGATCAGATCCTGTACTAGTTTCCATGTTATGTTCTCAGTTTTTTGTATTCATGTTGGAGAAAGTGAAGTTGGTTTCTGTCGTCCAATAGCAAGTGATAGGACGAGGGCATCAAGTTGAAGTCTTTCTAGTTCTAGTTATTTGAAATGAAAAATAAATAACTAGAAATAACTGAATAAAAATAATAAATAAATAAATAGAAAGAGAATAAATGAATACAAATAATCAGTAAATAAATACAGATGAACAAAAATAAATAAAAAATAATAAAATAAATAAATTCATTCATTCATTCATTAAAAATGCTTAACTCTCCTGTATTTCCAAAGGCATTGGCTTGGGCATCATCTGCACTGGCATTCCTGTCTACATCATCTTCGTGGCCTGGAAATCAAAGCCAAAGGTCTTTGATGACTTTATGGGTGAGTTGCTTCATTTCATTACCTTGTCCGTCTTTACTTCCCTTTCTCCTGTCACTCCCCCCTCCATTTTTTTCCCCATATCTTGGCTGCATAATCTGGCTTATTCTAGCTGTATAGGTGAGGCAGAAACAGTGGACAAAAGTAAATAAAACGAGTATCATCCCAATCCATTTTTCTCTATTCTTTCTCCCAAAAAAGGACAGAAAAATTGCTTGAAATTTGATGAATTAAAAAAAACTGTGAAGGAGCAGAAAAGCACAGACATCACGCACGGAGAGAAACAATAAGATAATAATGCTTGCTTTTTTTCGTCTTGATTCCAGACAAAATGACCATTGTCCTGCAGAAGTTTTTGATGGTTGTTGCCGAAGACAAGAAAGAAAAATAAGCCAGTCTTGCCTTGTGTGCTGCCCTAGTGCCAGTGAGAGGGTTACACCCTGTGCATGGATTGAACGGGGCAAGAAAAGCAGGGATGCTAGCAAGTCTCATGCTGCCAATCCATTTTATTCTCTTCTTTTGTTTAGTTAATTTTTGTTTTCTTCTCTTTTGATCGGGATTTATCTGGAACATGAAATATTTTCTTTATCAGCTGTGAATTCATTTTCCTCCTCCAAGGCAAAGAAGTGCAAAAAAATGTTTTTTTTAAACTTAAGACAATTTATATAATTTGGTTTATTTATAGAAAGATTTGAGTTGTCATCAGAAGTAAGAGATGACATATGCGGAGGCATTAGGAGGGAGTTGTGTCCTCTTCTTATTGACAAACTGTTTGTTTGTGGTAAATGTTTGATCTCCTTGGTGTTGGTAAATTAAAAATTTCGTTCTTGTTGTTGTGAGAGAATTACTTGTCTCCCTTTTGATGCCCTTTGTTGTTGACTCTTTGTTTTCTTTGTTAAGGACTTGTCTATTGGTACGATTGTTCTTTGTGAGACATCAGCTGTTTTATCTTCTTCTTTTTTTTGATCTTTTCACAATTATGAGTATGATCTTTTATTTTATATTTTTATTCCTCCAATAATGGAAATCTTTTGTAAGATAAAATGATTCATTAAAAGTTCATAGCACGCAGCATGTCTGAAATGTTGACATAGAAATTTTGTTTATTTATTTATCTATTTTTCTTCTTTTTTTTTTAAAATTGGTCAGGTACGAGGCAATTAGATATGGGTATTATTATTCATGAGTCAAGAGCCCTCACTTTATTTTTCCTTGTTCTGTGGTGTGCCTTGTGTAAGCAAAAGGGAAATGTCTGTTGAATAGACGGGTTCTTAAAGTGAGAGAGTATTTATTGTTATTAATTGATGAGAAAGTCAGTTCTATGTTCAGTAAATTCCCCTTGTTGTGTGTCCAGTTACCTCCCCTGGTTATATGTGCAGTAAACTCCCCTTGTGTGTCCAGTTACCTCCCCTGGTTATATGCACAGTAAATTCCCCTTGTTGTGTCCAGTTACCTCCCCTAATTACATGCACAGAAAACTCCCCTTGATGTGTGTCCAGTAACCTCCCCTGGTTGTACGCTCAGTAAATTCCCCTTGTGTGTGATGTGGAAAGTAAACCCATGACTGAGGACAGACTGGCATCCTGCTTGGGAAGTGATCTGTTGCCTATGACAGGATGTAAAGTGGGAAAAAATGGGTTTGGGATCCCATCTTGTTTGGTTCTGTGGATGTCCTTGTGTGTCCACCGTATCTGTAGTGTTAGTTACATATATGCGCTGCCATTCAGCAAGTCCAATTGCGTTGGAGAAGTGTTGCTGCGACCCTTTGTTCCTTAACACCTTAGTGACAGGCATGACACTGGATCTTCTTAGTGCGATGTGGCTTTCCCGGAAGAGTGCTTATCACTTCCAAAATTTTAAAGTCAGCACTAAGAGGGATAAGTCAGAGAAAAGCAGGAGCGGTTTTGATTTTGGTCCTCCCAAACGCGAGAATACTCTTCAGTGGTCTGAAAGCATTAGCTAACGATCGCGAGTATTCTTGTCAGTGGTCCGCAAGGTGTTAAGGAATCAAGAGGCATAAGTAAGTCATTCAGTGAGTCAATGAGTCAAAATGTTGGTTCATTGGCCACGGTGTTCCTTTTCATTGGTAGATCTAGGGAAACTCAAGCCTATTCACTGATGCAAATCAACTGGCAAGCTCCTAGATGTTTAGTTATTATATGTTACAAGTTGCAGTGTGCATGGCTGTATGTCACATACTGTTGTGTTTGTATGTGACCGTATGTTTCATTCCTGGGCGTGTATACCTCATACCTGTTACCGTTAGCCTACATGTTTGCTTGTATGTTACATACTCCTCTGTATGAGAGAGAGAGAGAGTGTGTGTGTGTGGCTATACATTGCATGTCCTTATGTGTATGGGTGAATATTACATAGCCATGCATTTTTGATTACATTGTGTATGTATATGTTATGGACACATTTCTGTAAAGGTTCCAAACTCTTACATGTGTGGATTATGTTTTATTACATCCGTATATGAATGACATATACTCCTTGCGTCTTTTCAAGAAGTGACTTGAGAAATATGAATTTTGTGTTTTCTTGCATTTTTTCTTCCCACTTTGGTTCGATATGGAGAAGCAGGAGGCAGATGGTATGAGTATGAGTGTGTCTTAGTATTTTATGCATGGTGTGTAGAGCTTGGAGCATTTACTGGTAAAACGAGTTTTTCTTCTATAAGTTACAACAGTAAGTGTGAATGCCTTGTCATTGTCTATGAATTGTGGAGTAATTCTTATATATTTGGTAGTGTTTTTTTGTTCGTATACGTGTATTCAATAAAAAAAAAGTGTAAGGAAAGATAGATGTTGTGGTTATTTCTATTGTCTTTAACTCGAAGATACACAAGACTTCAACACCTGTATGGCATGTTGTGTTTATTATTGAACATCTTGTTCTATTTGTTAACTTCTTAATCTTGCGACAAGTCGTCCCCTCAGTTTACAAGTGTCGTATGTCCACTCTTCACAAAATCTGAGTTAAACCCATCAAAGGCCTTCCATAGCCTATTACTACATGTCTTTGTATTTTCAAGACCACCAGTTCACTTTAAGTATGAAAATTCCAATACGCATTTGTCGTATGTCCACAACAATTACATGTACAAAAATTTCTTTGAAATGCGATTTCTCAAAATTGAGTTGAGTGGACATACAATGTAGTACAATTGTAAACTGAGGTGACGAAGTACCTACAAGGTATCACAGTTCTTATCGCGTGGTTTACACCTGGTCAGGTGTAGTGCATCAAAACCAGCTTGGATTGGAAGAATATTCTCATGTATGAAGCAAGTCAGTTCTGGTTTATTTTTCATGTTCGCTTTAGGTTTTGATCAATTCCATTTGCTGAACAATTTCCAATAGCTGTGCCAGAGAGATGGAGGATAAGTTCTAAATGATCGGTTGCTGTGAAGAGAATGTCGTCAGAAAGTGCTCCCTCTTCTCACTAAAGGAAAAATATAGCTAAATCAAGATTGTACATCTAGAGGAAAGTTATTTTATGTAAAACAAAAGAATCAGCAATGTCCATGTTATGCCATGATAAAAAAATAAAGCAAATAGTTTCTGAAGAATAAATGGGAGTCAAAATTAGAATTTTTACTCTGACATAAAAACATGCATGTATTAGTATTATATAGAGCTCGCAAGACTGAAAAGTTATATCATGATAAGTTTCCATATCATTAAAATAAGTTCATCTTTCAAACATCCGAGTCATGGAGGTTAAATTCCGAGATGCAGGACAGTCCAAAAGAAAAGACATCTTTTTTGTAAAGTAACAGATTTCATGACTTTCATTTCACACTTCATTTTTCTGTTACATTTGTTTCTACTGGATTGATGAGATCTTATTTCTCCTTACATGCAGTTCCTATTACTAAGTGTGTCAACCTTTCATCTTTCCTGGATTGCCAAAGAAATTTGATATAAAACTACATACATATTCATGAATGCAACCAGAGCAGTGACACATAAGCTGGAAATGCAAGGAAAGGAATTGTTCTCCTTAGAAGTCTGTTTCACAAAAACACAAGATGGTTTTGTTGCCCATTATATAGAGTTGGGAGTTATGCCACAGTTCTTCTTGTAGGCTACGAAACTTGGTGCAGCCAGTCTTGGATAGGTCATGGTATCTCGTGTGCTAGATTTGAGATGATAGAAAATAGAATTAAAATAATATTGCATTGGTGAGCTCAGGATTCACAGGTTATAATCTTCCTTTATCTCCATGTACGTAACTTTCCACTGCTTGTTTGTGGAATACGTGTATACTGGACACAATTAAATCCTATACTCTTCACCAGTGTCATAAATCTACACAATTTTTTTCTTTTGTTCAACCTTCAGTTTTATGCACTTTTGTTTTTAAAAATGTAAGAATGATGCCATCAATTATTTTGCTCATTCTATTCGGTAATGTAATGACCCTTATATAGTTGCTGATCAGCTCATGTGTGAAATCCACCTGTATATTAATAAGCTCTAGAATGGCCAACGTGAAGGGGCATTTGAATGTACAGTTCGTGCATGAAGATTTACATTGTGAAGAAAATACTAATGAAAACTTTATGAATGATACGGAATGTCAGATTGGGATATATTATATGTAAGTGGTAAATCTTGTAACAAAGTGCATAGCCTTGTTATATTTGACATTGGGTTGGTTGAGTGACTCCTTGAGATGAAGGACCGTGTAAGGAAAAAAATAAAACAGCCCTTTATTTCACACTATCAGTCACAATGCAATGTGCAAAATGAATGAGCAAACAAAGCATAAGGAATAAGATCTCCTGTGGATTTCTATGTCATTGATGGAGAGTGAGATTCAGTTTGGTCACACATGTGTATGGGTTACACCTACAAGTGACAGACATATATATATGAATTATATACACGTACAAGAAATCTTGTAAATAGCATGTGCAGTGAAGGTCAGCTGAGCAAACTAATTGACTGGCAACCAGTTTTTATTTCCTGTTTCCTGTTTCCGTTGTTCACATATATTCATGGTTTGTTGTCATTCCAGTGTCATGGTTTTTTTCCAACAGCCATTTTTTCTCTTGAGTGAAAGTATCAGCATTGCAACATCTTGAGAATGCATCTTGTGTTCGTTTGGTTCTGAACTATTTTAACCTTTGTATTTTCATTGATCTGAACTGTTTTAAATTGTATACATGTGCATTTGTGGATTTATGATCCACATTCCATTTTTTGGGGGCAGTAATACGTGGTGTGCGTAGTTCATTCACTCATTTATTGGTAAAAGAATTAATTCATTTTCTTGGTTGACATACATTCTTTATGTAACACTAAAAACGACAACTGGTTCTACTTTTCTGTACCTTGTATCATTTTGCATTATGTTGCGTTTCATTTCTTTATTTTTTAATGCATGTGAATTATTTATGAGAAATCAGCAGATTTTTTTTTTTTTTATTATAATTTTTTTAGTGTAAAATAACACATCTGTTTCTCTTCTCCTCGGACATATTATAGAGTTCAGAGGTCATGACAATGTTAAACAGGTAGTCTTCAAACTCACTTTTCTTACACATGCAATAAGCAGAAATACTTTTATATTTATTCTCTATGTTGGAGAGAGATTTTTCTGTTCACTCCTTCGTCATTAAAAGTACATAATGTATCTTAGACTAATGAAAGTTCTATTCCATTCACATACACGCACAAAAAAAGATTGTGTTGACATCCAGTCGTGGACAGTTTGCAACTGTGGTACATTTTATTCATATTTATTCTTGTTCTTTGTTTTGTTTTCCAAGTAATGGAATAAAGCAAAGGCCCAGAGATTGGGTTGTTGTCAACACAGGTTATGAGTAGGATGAAAGTTGTTTCAATGGGGTTTTAAATTTTGTGACTTGATGATGGAAGAAACATTCAGTTTCTATGGTTTTACATTCTATTGATTTGATGGTGGCCGTTTCACAAGATGGCATCCTTGGCCTTTAAGCTGTCAGTTGTCAAGACATGGCCTTTTGGTGGATTTCTTTTTTGTATCCACTGGGATATTAATCCGTAACCTCTCATTCCGATGTCAAGTGTAGAATGCATACCACTTGCTGAACGTTCCCAACAAGTCACAATCATACACCTTAAAACAGGCCACTGCCATCTTGGGGCTCTTGTGTGCCAAAGAGCTAGGCTGACACATTGCGTCATTGTGTGCGCTTGAGGAGACTCCAGAACACTGCCACAAGATTGCCCGCTATACATATAAATATTCGGAAAGAAATGTGGCCACAGCTAACAATTACAAAGAAGCTATTTGGAACTCTGGAAGATGGAAGACGACGTCCTACATTAAAAAAAACAGGACTGGCAGTAAATGAATGAAGAAGGTGTCAGGTGTGCTATAGCTGCACCTTAATACTTCGCTGGTGTAGAGGTTCGGTTTTGAATTAAAAAATGTAACTGTCATCAGTGAGTTATTCAGATTGAGATAGTGTTGTTTGCATGGTGTATGCTATTTTGGGGATGCACATGAAGTTCATTGGCAGAGAAATCTCAGAGGTTCATTTTAAGTATTGTTGATTTTTGTGAAGAGGAATCACAGAGTTATGAATTATACATTGTACTATAATAAGTGCAGATTGTCATAACCTTGCAAAAATGAGGAATGAATGTTTTATGCTTTGGCTCTTTGAGGAGAGTAAACTGTCTCAGAATTAAGTTTCTAAGAGTCATTAAGAGTCAATATTTTTCACTACATTTCAAAAGAATATGAAATTACAATTCTTTGTTTTTGACATGACTGACAAATCGGTGCCGAGGCATACAAGAAATACAGCATCATAATCATAGTCCTGCATGGTGACCATACATAGTACCATACATGGCGACCATACATAGTACCATGCATGGCGACCATACGTAGTACCATACATGGCGACCATACATAGTACCATACATGGCGACCATACATAGTACCATACATGGCGACCATACATAGTACCATACTGGTGACAGAAGTGGCAACTCTAAATAAGGTGTAGACTGTCATCATTTTTCTTCTCCATTAATTGCTTTGTTGATAGCTTCTCTGTCCACCTGCCAAATATTTTCGTTTTCTTCTCTGGCTAAGTCACTGAGTTGCAGTAAATTTTTACTCGTGGTTCTTAGAGACTTCTGCATGTGAGATTCTCTTGCGGAGACAATATATCAGACATGCCAACTTTACTGGTTTGCCGTAAGAAATTGGGGTTTACGGGCGATTACTTTTAAATCTCATTGCATTCTTCGTTCTCTGGTGTTATCCTTGTACGCGGTAAAATTACTCTTTTGGGTCCTCATTTTACTGCGAGTTCAGCTCGTGATTACTCCAAGCCTCGAATGGGGTTGGCGTGTCTGGGAGAGTCACGAAAAGAGGCAGGGGGCGGATGGGGATGGGGAGGAAGAGGGGGAAAAGGAGGGAGCGAAGGGAGGAGGTAGATGATCTTGGTAAGTGTAAGAAGGGGAAAAGGACGCAGGGAGTCGGGATGGGAAGAAGGGCTCGACAGGGGATGAATAGATGGATAGAAGAAAATGTGTGTTAGTCAGCAAATGATTTAGTCAATAGAATCAAAAGATAGGAAGATTAGGGTTGGGAGAGTTTGGTGAAACGTGGGCCAAGGGGGGGAGAGAAAGGGAGAGAATCAATCTTGGTAACCAGTACAGAAGTAAAAATCATTGTTGGAAGAGTATAAACGTGAGCTGATGGAAAGACATAGTGAAATTGTAGGAATTCTTGGAAACGTGAACATATTGATGGAGAGAGATTTTTCAAATAAGTCGTCACCCAGTTTACAATTGCCGTATATCCACTCAACTCAGTTTTGAGAAATCGTGTTTTAAAGAAATGTTGATACAAATATTATTGTGGACATACGACAAATGCGTATTTTCACACTTAAAGTGAACTGATAGTCTTGAAAATACAAAGACATGTAGTAATGGCCTATGGAAGGCCTTTGATGGGATTAACTCAGATTTTGTGAAAAGTGGACATACGACACTTGTAAACTGAGGGGACGAAGTGTCAAGATGAGTCTGTAGAGGTTTTTTGAAATTATAAGAATATGTAGGGGTTCAGGTGGAGAAGAGCCACTATGTCCAGACATGCCTAGAAGTGAGTAAAAAGAAACAAGAGGATGTGGAATACGAATTGCGCTGGACAAAATCTCATCATCATCATTTCCCCTCACCCTTATCAGGCTATAGGCCATACACTAGGGATTTCCACTTTATTCTGTCCTGGGATAGCTTTGCCAGTTCTGACCTTGTTTGGACAAAATGTGCAATGTAGAAAACGCCAACGATGAGGGAATTAAAGGAAGTTGAATTTGCAGGCTAATGATGTTAATTGGCGTGAATACAATAAAGTCACTGGAGTGTGTGAGATAATCTGCTTGACTTATTCTAAACTGTGCTTCAGAACTGTGCGCCAACATTTGAGTTTTCCCATGGAGATTCCTTCCATTCTTTCGCCAGTGATTCATCTTCTTGCGCATTCTAATAACAAAACTTCTATAAATTTAAGAGCTAGAATAAAATCTTGATATTAATGTTGTAGTTTTTTTTATTTATTCTTTATCAGATAGAGAAACGTGAATCTGTAATACTGTAGTAAATCAAGGAAATGGCTGCTTTTATGCTTATGAATTTTTTTTTTATTTGTGTCAGATGGAGAAACCTGGATCTGTAAACCTACTGGAATGAATCAGGGAAAGGGCATCTTCTTGTTGCGTTCCAGAGAAGAGATCGAGAATATCATTACGGAGAGAGATGCAAAGAACCGAGGGGCCATGAAAGGCTCCAAGCCCCTAATGATGAGGATAGTGCAACGGTGGGTTGCTTGTTGTGTCATTATGAAGGATGGCTACACCTTTTGAATCTCTTTATTAAAAATACACACATGAATAGTTCTGATGCTCGTTTGTTAACGATTGGTGTGCCTCTGAACATAATTTTCTCTCTTTAACTCTTTATGACGTGAAATATTTGGATGAAAATAGAATAGAATGGGAAGGACGATGGTCCGGAGTATAATATTTTACCAGCTGTAAATATAGCATAACATTTTACCAGCTGTAAATATAACATTTTACTAGCTGTAAATATAGCACAACATTTTACCAGCTCTAAATATAACATTTTACCAGCTGTAAATATAGCATAACATTTCCCCAGCTGTAAATATAGCATAACATTTTACCAGCTGTAAATATTGCATAACCTTTTACCAGCTGTAAATATAGCATAACATTTTGCCAGCTGTAAATATAGCATAACATTTCACCAGCTGTAAATATAGCATAACATTTTACCAGTTGTAAGTATAGCATAACATTTTACCAGTTGTAAGTATAGCATAACATTTTACCAGCTGTAAATATAGCATAACATTTCACCAGCTGTAAATATAGCATAACATTTTAGCAGCTGTAAATATAGCATAACATTTTAGCAGCTGTAAATATGAATAAACAGCTGCAACCAGCATGAATGACAAATGGTTGGTAGAGATATTAGATACACAGGTACGAAGCCTAGAGTGACTTGGTAAGGCATAAGAATGGAGAATTGATCGTTTATTGCACAGTTATCAGAGGCTTGGCTGAAATCTTTGTGGAAGAAAATTCAGAATTGATAAACTCACGTGCGTGTGTTTTTTTTTGGTTTAGTTTCAAGGTTTAAGATTTGTGTCATATCAGATTTATTCTGTTTTAAAGTAATGACATTTTGATTGCTTTCTAAGGCATTATAAGGCCTTTTTTTCTTTGTGATTTTACTCAATTTTAATTTCACATTATCTCTCCTGGACTCTTTTCTTTCAACAACAAAAAAAAAATAGGCGATATGTGTTTCGACGGTTTATCAAGAGGATTGTACAGAGGTTAGACCAGATGGTATTATTTTTTCCC
>JBDFRD010149136.1:0-12452 GCA_039654405.1 Bullina lineata | reverse complement strand
GAGATGGATTGGGCATACTTTACGGAAATCACCAGGTAGCATCACCAGACAGGCACTGCAGTGGAACCCCCAAAGAAACCGAAAACGGGGAATGCCAAAGGAAATATGGAGAAGATTTGTGGAAAGAGACAGAGAAAGAACAGGAAAACATGGCTTTTTGTGGTTGTGCATGTTTCACATTCATACATCAGGGCTGATTTCACATTTGACTTAAAGAGTTTGATATTTGTCTTGACTGACAGTTCACTTGCCCTACACACCTTCAGTAGTTGGGTAAATGCCATTCTTGGTTTGATGTTGGCCTCAGTTCCTCCCTTTTTTTGTCTAAGAAACTTCCTAGGTATGTGAATTCCTCATCATCACATCAATTTTTACAGCATTAAAATCACTCATACTCATATATCATGAATATCTAAAAATGAGTGCTATCATACTTTATATATTTCATAAGTAATTGGAATTTTTCAAATTTTACATAGCTTTTTACAATTGACTTGGCTTTCAAAAAATTTAATAAGTTGAAGCCCATATAGTCCTAACAAAAAAAGTTCAGAAAAATATTTGTATGACTACTATACTAACAGACAGCCAAACTGAAAAAAAGGGTTAAGACCTGTATAGCTACTCATAAAGATGTAGAATCAAATTTAGCAATCGAAATGTCTTAGTATTGTCATGCCATAATAAAAAACCCAAAGTCAAATAAATAAACCTACCTTTCAGGATTTAAAGTCACACTGGGCAGCATGTTGAAGAGAGCCATTTTGATTGTAACAGGCACAAAATGTGATAACAATGCCTCATATTGTGTTGATTTGGTTTTAAAAGTGAATGCAAACGTCTCTTCTAATATTTGACCCACTTTAATATAGTTTGCTTTCCTCACACTTAAAGTCAAATCCGCAGGAAGTATTTGAGAGTGAATGAGGAATTCATCAATGACCTGAAAAATGTAGACAAATTTGGAAAGTTACTGCTTTAAAATATTTTTAAAAAAGGAGATGACAACAGTTGATTCACATTATATTCAATTTTCAAACTAGCTCTATAACAGTTAATATTAGAAGTTGATTTTGTCAGACTCTGTGTTTCTCTATTCTTATGTAACTACCTCTCAAATGTCAACACAATAAGTTTTAATGAACAAATATATGACACTCCCTTGGCGCAGTGGCCAAATGATTAGAGTGTTTAACTCCCAATCCAAAGGTCTGGGTTTGAGTCTACCTCCATTTGTGATCTAAATTGTCTAGTGCATGAATTACTTTATAATTGGGATTGTATCTGCCTTCCGAATCTAAGATTGATTTGTGAAGAAATTTTCTTTTCCTGGTCATTTGATAATTTACCCCTGAATCTGGAAACTCCGGGTCTGTATTCAAAGCCACATTGCGAATTTCCAGTTCAGCTTCATGAAGCTTCCATCTAGCTTCAGTTGAGTGATAAGGGCACATGCAAGGTTTGGGAGCAGAATTTTGACTTTGGTCTTTTGCATCTAGGCAGCTTGAGTTCGTCTCACACAATGGACAACCATCCCTTTCATGCGTTAGCTTTGTGCCTTAAATAAAAATAAATATTGAAATATGATATTGGAATCCTAAAGGAGATGGAGAATTGTACAGAATTTTACACATAAAAACCATTATGATGGACTTTTACTTTTGAAAAGCTAAGATTATGTAATTCCCTTTTCCTCAGTTTATCTTTACTACAAATTAATACAGTAATGATTTTTGAAAGTCAGTGGTACTCCAGCACTTTATTTTAAAAAAGAAACACACATAAGTTAGTACTGAGCCATTTTATGTGAGATACTACAGTGAAATCCTGATAACTCAACATCAGTGGGACCATGGAATTAATGTCTAGTTATGAGAAAACACAAAAACCTAAGAAAAGGGAGCAGCTAATTTGACGGACAGCACCTTGACCACTGCAAGCTCTAATCCCTTCGCCTATTCAAAAACTGTTACAATCCCAATTTAATCTATACAGCAGTTTTTGTCTGATTGACAGCCCCGTTTGATTTGAAGAAACATCGAGAAGGGTTGACCGGTATCCTCTGTTCTCAGACACACAGCAGATTATGACGAATTAGTGTGAAAAAAATTCCCCTGGTATCTGCGACAGACAGCAGTGTATGACAAATTGTGTGAAGAAAGTTTCCGTAGTATCTTGGACGGACAGCAGATTATGATGAATTAGTGTGAAAAAAGTTTCCCGGGAATCCTTAGAAGCCGCCAGCATCTGATATCAGGGAAGGGCCAATCAGAGATTCCTTTGTGTAAACAATCGTCAGACCAGCTGACCAGTGAAGCGCAGTAGCAGGAATAGTGTGAACTCGACAGTTGCATGGCGAGAGGGCAATGGTAATGCCCAGGAAGAGTTGTCCAGCACGACGTTTAAAAAAGAAAATCCAATGAACTACGAACGAACAAAGGAGGGAGACAGAGGGAGTGCTGAGCTGGACAGTTCATGGGGAATTAAAATGGACGGCAAGGAATGTTGAGATAAGCGGACGGACAGGGGTCAAGGGAGGTTGAGATATGAGATATTTTTTAATGGAATTCCATTACAACATTGTTGGAACTATCGGTTCTTGTCAAGATATGCAGACTGTCGAATAAAGAGATGTCGAGATATGTGGACTGCACTGTATATACATGTGGGGAAGAAAGTGATTGCTACGATAAATCTAGATGTGCACAGTAGACATACACTTAAGATAAAAATTATACACAGGTAACAATAATTTTACAACATCCCAATCTTCTTAATGTTTTCTAGGTGCTTTTCATTTGCAACTGATTCCTATTTTCATAAATTATCAGTGTTTTTATTTTCCTAAAAGCTCTCACCTGTGTGGCAGCATTTGCCACAATGTCGTTCTTTGTTCAATGTCCCCATACTCTGATGGATTTCTTCAAGGGAAATAAGATCAGCATTGTCCTTCCAGCTTTGAACCCTTAAATAAAGTCAAAGTGTCCTTGCTTGAATAAAAAATAGTCAGTACTCTTTATTATGCAAACCTCAGCTCTGGATATTTAACTTATTTCTTTGTACCATAAAATATTTAACATCGTTTGGCAGCCATATTCCAATACAGACAGTGGCAGCATAACAAATATTTTCATATTCAGTACCTTAGCTATTTTGTAATTGCAGATGGTACACAATAAAACACAAATAAATATATCTTTTCAACAAACACCTTACAACTTTTCTCTAATTTCAAACAAGCCTGCTCCATGCAAAGCAAAAGAAGAGCAATCAAAGTCAGGAGTTTTCCTGGCTGAGAATTCATGTCTTCCCCAAATAAAAAAAAGGTGGATTTTTTTAGTATCTAAACCTCAAAACCCATTCAGGACAGGGAAACACTTATATGTTATTTCAGTCCACAACCATTGACAAAAAAAATTAACATACATGTAATGGTAAAAGCTAACCCAAAATACCTTGTGAGTGTATTTTCAAAATGATTGCCTTTAAGCTCCTTTAGCAGTTTAAAAATCTTTGTCTTGCCAAATCCTGGCACCCCATCACAAAAGTCTCCTCCACTCAAAGTCGCAAAAACAACCAGGTCTTGCTGATCCAAAGACAGATTGTCTTTGATGCGTGTATACTCATACTCATCAAATGTTGTGTAATGATTCTGAAAGCATAAAACCAGCCCATTTGCTTCTGAGTTAGAGGTTTTTGATGTTAAGAAAAGAAAATTGTTGCCAACAAAATAATTGGTAATTATTTGTCACTAATTTTTTCATAAAGATTTTGTTAAATGCATTACATTGAAATAAATTTGTAAAAATCTGCTTAAACCTGAAATAGGGGAAGGATTTTTAAGGTATAATTTTAGCAAAACACATAAAGTGGTGGTCGAATGGTCAGAGTGTTGGACTCCTAATCCATAGGTCCAGGGTTTGAATCCGGGAGGTAACCATGTTGTGTCCTTGGGAAAGACACTTTGGACCATTTTTCCTCTCCCCACCCAGGTGTGAATTGGCATATTTTGCTGGGGAAGTAAGCCAATGACAGACTAGCGTCCTGTCTAGGAGATGATGTAAAAATCATCTGTTCCGCTTCACACTACCGAAACTGGGATAAGCTACGGCTCTATGGACCTTATAGGCCTTAAAGGAATTTTATTTTACTTACTTACACATAAAGAATTCATCTAGATATGGAACTGATATGTTGATGAATTGTTATGCTCTTCCTAATAACTAAGCATAACCTTTAGTCACTTGATTAAATACTTGAATCGATGACAAAATCGAGTTTTACTTATGTCCATCCACCATTCTACAACTTTTAATTCTTTTTTTTTCGTAATCTGAATATTTTTGCAACATCTCTTCCTAGTACATGTTTACAAATTGTCTCTAATATGGATATATAAAGAAATTGAATGAGAATTCCATTACTCTCTGTCTGAGCACAGATAAAATTTCTTGGCTATAATGGTCACAATATAATATATATATCTAAAATTATAAATATTAAAAACATAGAACACCACAGAAAATACCTCATCTTCAGCATTAACTTTATAGACTGTTTTTGCCCCATAGGCAAGAGCATCACCGTCATTTGTAAGACAGCCATCAACAAGCTGTAGAAAGATAAGCTATTCATGACTGAGAATATCTGTTATTGGTTTTAAATACAGAGTGTCATCTTTTCAGAGGGGACAGATATTATTATTATCCTCTAACTCACTATACGCACTGTTATATAAGTAATATAGCATAAAAAGCATACATTTCTGCACGAATGGACATGTTAGTTGTTAACTGCAGTACGGTAAGAATACAAATGCAGAGATGGAAAGTTCTTTGACAACACTGAGTCAGTGACACAACATTAAATTATATTTTGGATAGATCTTTATAAAAACATTATTATCATAAATTAAAAGGCTTAATTTAAAAAAAAATACTTCATGGAACTTACATTTCTTTCGTTTAGATAAGCACAAAGCTTTTCTGCTTCCCCATCACTCTCTAAAACAGGCAAGCCCATGGCCTCAAGTAGTTCCTTGTACTGTTAAATGTAACAATATTTTCAAACATCAACGACATGATATGTTCATCTACTGAGAAATATTAAGGCAGCTGAGTCAATACTTTCTATTTTTCTTTAAATATTTTCAAACATGAAGGACATAATATTAAGGTAACTAAATACATCATGTACAGCGCAGTCCACATATCTTGACATCTCTTTAGTCAACATTCCGCATATCTTGACATGAACTGATAGTCCCAACAATTTCGTTATGAAAATCGCATTAAAAAATATCCCATATCTCGACCTCCCGTGAGCCCTGTCTGCTTATCTCGAGATTCCCTGTTAAAACTGACCGCAAAAAATTAACTACAAACTGTCCAGCTCAGCACTCCCTCTTTCCCCCTCCTTTCTTTGTTCGTAATTCATTGGATTTTTTAAAAAATATCGTGCCGCTCAACTGTTGCGGGGCATTTTCCATAAACCGTTGGCCTCGCACCATGTTCCTTCAAATCAAACTGTCAATCACAGACAAAAACTCCACCCCTAACTGCTGTATAGAGACAAATTGGGAATGTAACAGTTTTTGAATAGGCTGGGGAGATTAGAGCTTGGAGAGCTGTCCGTCAAATTAGCTTCTCCCTTTACAAGCAAAAAGGGGCAAAAGGGATGTAGGTTTCTGTGTTTTCTCATAACTCGACATTATTTCCATGGTCCCACTGATGTCGAGTTATCAGAATTCCACTGTAATTATTTATTTTTCATTCCTTACTATTTTCAGTTATCATCATAAATGCAATTGTATCAAAAATCAAGAAATATATCTATCTTTTCTTTCTTTTTTTTTTTTAGTTGTAGAGTTGGAACAGATTGTAACAGTAAATGCAAAATGTGTGTGCTATGGTGGCTTAATGTGGTGGTGATGTGGCCACATGGTTAGAGCATTGGACTCCTAATCCAAAGGTCCAAAGTTTGAATCCAGGAGGTGACCATGTTGTGTCCTAGGGAAAGACACTTTACACCATTTTTCCTCTCCCTACCCAGATGGATATGGGTATCGGCATATTCTGCTGGGGAAATAAACCTACGACAGACTAGTGTCCTGTCCAGGAGATGATGTCAAACCCATGTGTTCTGCTTAACGCTACTGAAACCGGGATAAGCTCCGGCTTTATGGGCCTCATTGGCTTTGAAGGAACTTTACTTACTTACTTATAGTGGCTAAATAATTGCAGCATTGTATGTAAACCCTAAGGATTCTGACAATGGCAGTGCATCAGCAGTAATACTTTACATTAATTTTCCTGCAACCCATCCAAGTATTAACTGCTTACCGGCATATTTAATTGAGGAAATAAACCTTATTTCCTGCCTGAAATGTTAGATAATCTAACATCATTGGTTCTTCTTCATACTGTTGAAACGCCAAAAAACATACTAAGCAATCATTGCATGAAAACTTTGCAGATAAAATAAGCCAAACATATCACAAAATCTTTCTGATCACACAGAAATGGGGTCTACTAACTTACAGTTCAATTAAATCACATACCTGTCTAGAAAGATGATAAAAAATTTTTCTTGATTTTATTTTCTTTTTCACCTTCGGGGGATGAGATCCATCCAGAACAAATACAGGAGTAATGCCATTAGCCAAGAAGTTCAATGTTCGAAAGAAAATGCCTCTGCAAATAATAAACCACGTGACAGACGTGTCATTAACATAAATTGACAATTTTTACTTGAATCCATGAGCATTACAGCACATATTATATTATATGAATTTCTAAGATTACAATGACTTGTTCTGAGTGTTATAAAAGAGGAAAAGTATACATGAGGAAAACCATGATTGAGACTTGCAGATAATTCTGGGTTTACAAAAGAATTACAAGAGTTTCATGCTTTAAATACTTACCTGCAGCAAAGGTAGGACTTGGGCAAGCTGACATTGGTATGCACTTGAGAGCATTGCACAATCCATGCACTCAAATCTACAGCAAGTCTTTTGCCCCTTAAATCTGAGAGTTGAACTTGATGCTTTACTTCCTCAACCAGAGACCAAAGTCCACGAATTCCCATGATGTATGTTCAGTTTACTTGTCGTAGACTCTAATTACCATGGGGAACAAATATAAATTTTTAACATTTAAAAATTAATTTGAAACTTACTAGTTAACCTGAATGATATGATGGTGGATTGGTTAGTGTGTTTAGACATCCAATCTAAGGATCCTGGGTTTGAAAACCCTTACCACAATTGTGTTCTCAGTTGTATCCTTGGAAAAAGACACATTACACTATTTTTTCCTTTCCACACCCAGGTTCTATTTATTTGGGTACCGGCATATTCTGCTTGGGAAGTAAACATTTGAAAGACTAGTATCCTGTCTCAGACATAATCTAAAAGATTATCTATTCTTCTTCATGCTAAATTATGAAAATAGTCCTTCCAGCTCTTACATTATATGCCAGTAAAACAGTAGACTTGCATTAAAATCTATTCTACTCAGGCGTTTCTCCAGAAGTCCAAAGAAGACATGACAATATAATTCTATAAATTTGCATATATTTTTCTTTTTAAGCTATAAAAACATTAGTTTTGGAATTCCCCTTATTTTGACAAGGTTATGATAATAATATAATATGATGCTTTGATAGTTTGAGCATCAAAGATGTTCAAAGACGTGACACAGAACCTACTCATTTTAATGATTGTAATAAATACATTATAAACTAGATATATGTACAGAAGAAATAGATCTAGAATCTATGCACTTAACAATTCTAAACAATTTAATCAAAACATGTTTACGAATTACGCTATATACTATATAGGCTATATAAAACTTACTTTCATGTATTACATAGACTTAGATCTATTATATCTCAAAATACGTAAAATAACTGAACGTAATGTCTGAGGACAAAAAGTCTTGAGGTCTCAATCATCATCCCAGATCAGGTACTACATGTATAGACATGTGTAGATCTAGATTCTAGGTAGAAAACCTAGATTCTAGGTATCCAGATTCTAGTGTACAAGTCCTTGTTTTCAGTCGGGCTATCAGTGAAGAAGAAAAAGTGAAACTGAAAGTAGAGTTCCGGAATTTCCGTATTAAATTTCTACGCGTATTTTATACATTATTTCCCTGATCAGATCAATTGATTAAACACTGCTCTAAATAGGCCTACTGCTTTATGAAATATTTCTGAAAGTAGTTAATATATAACTGTATAATAGGATCCATTAGGCGTACCCACCTAGATCTAGATATCTAGATCTAGATCTATTTCTCTCGGATACATATCCGCTGCTGGTTTGTCTAGACGTCTGAATCGGAATCTGTTTACGGAGCCATCTGTTTATACTCGCATGACAACAGTGTCGGCTTTTACACGTTACAGGTCTAGATTCTAGATTCCTAATTCTCAAGTCGGTTTTTTTTTCTCCATATACATGTATTTGATTGTGCTTTTAGCATACACATTAGATTTACATAAACAATATTGTTCGTGTAGATCTATTTGAAGCTTTTAGGAAAAGTAGACTACCTTTGATAGAAGAGATTTCTATACTTGATGTGGTAAACGGCCCGCACACCTGGAAAACGTGTTTGCCTACTAAACTGTGAGTCACTGCATAACCGACATAATCACTGTTGATAGACAATTCGAATTAACAGAAATTCTTTATCTAGTTTATCAAAAAGAATGAGTAGATCTATTAGTATGAATGATTATTTAAACAACGTTTGATAATGATTGGCAATGTAAGCATTGGCTAGGGCGTTTCCTACCTTACTTGATGCTTGCCAAGACTGACATTACTGACAATGAACAACAGCTTACTTTACTGTGCTGAGGTGTGGATGGTGATGTATCAGATAGATCTATTAGGAGATGAATTTGTGATTATGTATATAAAATTAATTCCTAAAGCTCAACTATTAAAGCAGCAATTGATTCTAGTAGGAAGTTTGCAAATATATTATGCCACATTTATAAACTGATTTCTCCTCGGGAATTACTACTCACTGCCATGGTTGTTAGTGCTGTTTTGAGAGATTTCAATACAGGTAGTTTTCTCGCAAACTTACACGACAATGATAACTTACAGTCTTACACACAGTTACTGTCAGACTAACATTTCAAGAGTTAAGTGTTCACAACTGATTACAGTAGCACACAAAGTTGATCATGCTCAATGTTCCTAACCTTTTCACCGTTCAAGCAGGTACTCTTAAGTTTCAGTGTTAAATTCCGAATGGACACTATTTTGGTCTGTTTGTCAAAAATCCACTTTAAATCTTTAGTGTAAACTAGAAAAGTTTCAGAAGGAAAAGGCTCAAAAACAGATAATATACACCATTTTACCCCGCTGTCTATGCATCACACCCATTATTGCTATGGGCTGGGTTACCAGAGCCTTTGTGTGCACCCATGTGTGAAAAAGCATGTCACAATTTTTTTATACCTTTGTATTGAAGTTGAAGAGAGAAAGAGACTAATGGTCAACACAATGCTCAACCAGTTTTTACATTGAATTATCTTATCCCTACTCACATTATAGCCTAAATTTAGACGAATTTAAGGTTTTCTTTCTCATGTGACGTCATGTGGTGTTTTGAGTGGAGCTTCAGTCAATATGGCCGGAAGATGAAGAAACTTTTTTTTTTAGATACGGCTGGGGAACCTTTTAAGGGCCCCACTCACGTACGTGCCTGGCCACAGGCCTGGC
The DNA here is from genome assembly GCA_039654405.1 of Bullina lineata. Taxonomy (NCBI): domain Eukaryota; kingdom Metazoa; phylum Mollusca; class Gastropoda; family Bullinidae; genus Bullina; species Bullina lineata. The sequence goes on along the minus strand of JBDFRD010149136.1, from coordinate 2,704 downwards.
ATCAGTTTTGCAAAACCGTCGAAAAACCATGCGTGGCAGATTTCATGGGGCCGGGCATGGGGTGCCGCCTGGGTCCAGAAATGTTCGACTTGCCATAAATTCTAGCCTGCGGCCTGGGGTCTGCTGAGGGAGTGGCCAAACAAGCAAATTTTAACGAAAGTATTTTTGCTATTTTGATATCAAATCACTATAATCGAGCATCTAATTTACCGTGGATTTGATATCAAACACCATATTCGTGCGATGATTTATTTAGGAAATCTACGTGCCTGTAGATTTCTCTATTTCCAAGCATACTCTTGAGCAGGTACAAACATGGAACTAACCAGTCTTCTGAAGATCCAAATCTATGACAGAGATGGCAAGTATGAATATAAATACGAAGGTATTGTACCATACTTTTCTCTCGGGGCAACCACGGCAACCCTACAATTAAAGTAAATTCATGGTTTCTTCAAGCAAATTTATGTTCGATCCTCCCGAACTTATGGCCAGTTGGGGCGAAATGAATTGCCGCTGGACGAGTAGCAGATTTGTTGTCTGCAATAGTTGGATAAAAACAGACAATCGATACTTTGACCCATTTTTAGGACTCCCCGCACACCCCTCCTTAAAAATGTTATTTTTAGTGATGGAATTGACGTAAACACATACAGTGCAGTCCACATATCTGGACATCTCTTTACTCGACATTCCACATGTCTCAACATGAACTGATAGTCCCAAAATATTGTTATGAAATCCCATTAAAAAAATATCTCATATATAATATGTATCTCGACCCCCCGTGAGCCCTGTCCTCTTATGTCTACATTCCCTCTGACTCCCTCTTTCTCCCTCCTTTGTTCATTCGTAGTTCATTGGATTTGTTTAAAAACGTCAAGCCGCTCAACTGTTGAGAGGCATCTTCCATAACCACGCAGCGGTCGAGTTCACACTATACCACTACTTCGCTTTGCCGGTCAGATGGCCCGGCACTTACGAGGAAATCTCTGATCGGTCTTTCCCTGATATAAAAAATACCAAGGCCTGGGGAAACTTTTTTCACACTAATTCGTCATAATCCACTGTCTGTCCAAGATACCAGGAAAACTTTCTTCACACTAATTTGCCATAATCCGCCGTGTGTCTTCTATGTTTCTTCAAATTAAATGGAGCTGTCAATCAGACAAAAACTCCACCCCTAACTGATATCATGTAAGACAAATTGGGAACATAACGGTTTTTGAATAGGCTGTGGGGATTAGAGCTTGGAGTGGTTAAGGTGCTGTCCGTCAAATTAGCTCCTCCCTTTGCAAGCAAAAAGGGGTGATGGGGATGTGGGTTTCTGTGTTTTCTCATACAAAATCTATACATGTACATTATTTATACACCAGTTTACAAAAAATATAGATTACAGGGGTTTTTCTATACATTGTGTATTTGTACACCGGTTGAATGTGCATGCACGAGACTTAGCAAGATGTCTTAGTTTGATCCTGTTCGGGAATCGAGTGAAGTTAGCAGGCTACATGTACCGTACTACATATGTATGTTATCTTTGGTCTGAAGAATGAGTCGAAATGTGGGCGCTTTGTGAGATTTCTGGGCTGAATTTAGAGGGTTCCAAAACACCTGCCCGAAGTCTACATGCCCCGTAAGGCCTGGCTGTCATGGCTTTGTTGTTCAAAAGACACTTGTTACGTACCGGTGTATTAGCAACTTACTCATAAAATAACCCAGCACTTTGAGAGGGGGGGGGGGTATTGTCACTTTAACTCAATCCAACAGTCTGTATGCCTATCTACTACCTAGATATACATGAATACATCTGTATAAAAAAAATATATTGTCACCTCAGTGTCGTATGTCCACTCAACTCAGTTTTTTGAGAAATCGGGTTTCAAAGAAATTTCGTGCATGTAATTATAGTGGACATAGGACAAATGCATTGGAATTTTCATACCTTCAGTGAACTGATGGTCTTGAAAATACAAAGACATGTGCATGTGTACAGGCCTTTGATGGGTTTAACTCAGATTTTGTGAAAAGTGGACATGCGACACTTGTAAACTGAGGGGACAATATGTACGGTATGTCATGTATACATAATATTATTGGGTTTCAAAATACCCGCCGGGAGGTCTTAAAACTTAGACTCCATGGCTTGGTGCAAGGCCTAGCTGTCGCTATGGCTCTGTTAATGTTATGCATGTGTAGAGTTCAAATCACACTTGATGAATAATAACTTGCTCATTAAATAAATGCCTCCTTTGAAACACCACTACACTAGGCTGTAATATAATCCAGCACACAGGGTGTGTGTACTGTAAATGTAATACAGCTAGATATACAATTATTACATTTATTGCCGCCTACTGATTTGTACTACTAGACTAGTACTGTCTAGTACTACATGTACTACTAGGCTTTTGAGATCTAGTATTCACGTAGGCATAGGCCTAGATCTAGAACTTCCGACTCATTTTTTGTTAAGTTGTTCGCTGAAATTAAACATTGACTTATAGGCCTTAACACTCACGTACGCGCCTGGCGTCGGTTTTGCAAAACCGCCGAAAAACTGTGCATGTGTGGGCAATTTCATGGGGCCGGACAGGCGGTGCGGCGTGGGTTCAGAACTTTTGGGCTTTCCATAAATCCTGGCCTGCGGCCTGGGGACTGAGGCGGTGGCCAAACAAAAAAATGTTAACAAAAGTAATTTTTT
>JBDFRD010149025.1:0-11038 GCA_039654405.1 Bullina lineata | reverse complement strand
CTCTTCGTATGGTAATTGTATGCTCAATACAAGGTAAGAATCCAAAGATTAATGTTGCTCTAGTTTGTCTTTTCACAGCTGAAAATAGTGTATGAATGTGTTACATGGAGAAGTCAATATTCAATTCATGCAATAAAGAAATTATACTTTTCATGACGTGTTATGGCCTTATTTTATAAAAAATTTCATAATTCATTTCATAAATAGTGCTATGTGATATATCTCCCAAGGAACCCGAAAATAGGGAAGGCCAAGGGAAACATGGAGAAGATGGGTGGAGAGAGACAAGGAATGAACAGGACAAACATGGTCAGAACTGGCAAAGTTATCCCAGGAGAGAATGAAGTGGAAATCCTTTGTGTGTGGCCGAAACCCTGATAAGGGTGAGGGGCAATGATGATGATAAGATATATATTCCACAACACAGCCAGGATTTGAACCCACGACACTGAGTGAAGTGCATGTCCTATCTATACGGCCATCAGCAGTACCGGTATATGAAGGATGCAACTGAAATATCTCGAGTTCTGCACAACATGGCATGTTTCTTCCATGTGTTTTAATTCCCTCGTTTTCAAGTTTCGTCATTAATTAATGAGCTAAAACCACAGAAATAACAACAGATGAATTGAGGTGAATAAATGACATCATGTTCTATTCATGGTACTTTTTACACAGGCAAGCAATGTAGATTTCATAGAACTTTGTACAGTTTGAGTATAAAATAAAAGATTAATGGTACCAATGAAGTGATTGGAACCAAGAAGCAGAAAATAAACTCGCTTGTACACACACTCAATGCGGACAGAATGGTAGCTCTGCACACATATATACTGCCTGAAATAAAAATGAAAGAACAAGGCTTTTTTGTTTTGTTTTTTTTCAAATCATAATTGTGGATAGAACAACAAAATTAAAATTGTGAATAAAAGTATTACTCACATTGCTGGAAAAAAAAAAGGGGGGGGGGGTATGTATTTTTAAGAATAAGAAAAAAGGGGGGAGGGGGCATTTTTTTCATGAGTTGTGGATTTCACAATAATGAAGTATTATTGTTCTACATAGTTCTTAAAAAGGGTAGGTAAAAAAAAAGAACAAAAAATGATAATTATAGGTATGCATCATTGATACTCATGTCAAAGACTTGCAGTCTTTCCAAGAAGAGAGAAAAATGACCCCTTTCCAAGAACTACTTACAATGTGAGTCAAAGCAGTAAGCAGCTCTTCCTTACATCCATGAAGACCCTCACACACAAGCATGTGTAAATACAATTAAAAGTGTAAAATTATTGAAAATGAATTAATACAAATGGTTTCGAATAATAAAACTAAAGTCTGGTTACAGTTTGAAGAGAAGAGAAAGATTTTCAGTTTCTTGTTGTATGTTTTTAAAATAATTTTAATCTTTTTCAAATCGTGACCTTTTCAAAAGTGTTGTACTTTTCTTGTTTATTATTTTTGCCTTCAAAATAATATATTTAAAAATGCTTTGATACACAAGCACAGTTACTGCAACAGAAAATGATATGTCAATTGAACCCTTCTCTTTCTTCATTTACTAGTAGATCTATAGTCATTCAAGTAAATAATAAGAACTGTCCAGGCATTTTTAATACTCTCCCCAACTTGAAAATGGAATGATTTGATCAGAGGATAACTTAAAATCACTGTATAACGTGACATACACCCATACACAATACTCAATATGTACAAGTGGATAAATACTTCAAGTTCTATACGCACAGTACAGGCAATAAATAGGAGAGCTGTACAGTGAATGTGCTTCATTGAACACAGAGCTAAGCACTAGTGCCCACAGACTCACAGGTGAAACAACAATGAACCAGTCAACACACACACACACCCAGAGAAGGCCACATAGTATCAGGTGCAGGAGGCACTGAAAGCTTTTTTTTACTGCAACAGCAGCCCTTCCTTCAGTCAGTTTTGCCTTCGGTAGGATTATAATTCAACATAAGAAATCATTTCTACATTCAGGTGATAAGAGGGTATCACAAATGAACTCAATGAGCCCTGACATTGAGTATACCGGACATGCCAACCCTTTTTGAGACTTGGAGTAATCACGAGCTGAACTGGCAGTAAAATGAAGACCCAAAAGAGTAATTTTACAGTAAGGATAATGCCAGAGAACAAAGAACGCAATGGCAATGAGATTTAGAAGCATATTCTATCTTGCGCCCTCGCCATAATTCGGCCCTAATTGCCTGTAAACCGTAATTTCTGACGGCTCCCCTTAATTTCTTACAGAGAACCCGTAAAGTTGACATGTCTGGTATACTCGCCAAGCCTCAGTGAGTTAATGTAATCATTGGTATGAGCTGGGCATTTTCTTACTGTAGTACAAGCGAGTCCATTTTATTCTCCTTAACAGTGACGACAAATTTACAGTTTCAGAATGGTCATACTTGCGTCAATGAGGCTGTTAAACTAGAATTCAAACCTAAGCAACCTTTTAATAATCCTAAAAGATTACAATTCATTTCATCACAGCATTTATTGATTTCTCAGGTTATGTAAAGAAGGGGTGATACAAAATTGCAACACAAAAAAGAATCAACACTTGACATTTCTGTTTTTGAAGGAACGCATGTAAGGATGTGGATGAAGAAGAAGATACATTCTCGACAATGCTAAACTCTCGTGAAAGTACTACTAGCTTATGTTGTCTAGAAGCCTGAACTGCGGAAGTGTGGCAGATGTGAAAGACGGGTAAATTATAATCTCTTGGCTTGAAGAGGAAAAGAAAGCACAGAAAGCATCAGGTGTGCAAACCTATTATCTCAAGAAAAAAAAAAATGGGGAACAAAATAAAGTCTACTTGATTGCAGTATTACAGTACTGGAGTTTAATTGAACTGGCAGAGTACCGGTAGTGTGAATGTGAGGATATCTTTTAAATACATGTATAATCCTTGTTTATTTCCATTATTTCAGCACTGAAAATTGTAGAAGTAGTCAACACTTAACACTGCAACACACGGGCATTATTCCTATGTCAAAAAGCATGGGCATATCAGAACTGCAGTCCAAATAGTTCTAGTTCTAATGACAGTTTACTATAAATTTTAAACATATGTAACTGCGGCAAAAATATATCCAACCTTGTGGTATAAAATTCATTTATCTTTGCCTGCTTCTCTGGGTCATTTCTTTGCTTTGAGTGTATGGTTCACAAAAACCATACCCTATCCTTAGCTGTTATATAGATCTATCCTTAGACTAGTTGAAAAAAAAGTTAGATATAACCAGTCTTCAGAGATTTCCAACTCAAAACATGATCAAGTTCCCAATGTCAGTCAGTCTTGTGTAAACTACTGCAATCCCAAGATCAAGTCTAGTTCCATATCAATCTCATGTCATATGCTGCATACTCACCATAGAATACATTTTGACAAGAAAAATGTGTGATAGCAAAAGGGTTGCGGACTGTACAGAGGATAAAAAATATTGTCAGCGTGATCAATCTTACATCTTTAGGCATCGTTCCAAAGTGATGAAAATAACAAGTTAAATGTTTACAGTTTGATGAGTTTCAATCATGGAACATGAGGGTGCACTGAGATTTTACCTTTTACCTTACGACTACTGTTTTCCTTCTCTTCTCCAAACCATTCAAATGATTCATTTATTCTCCGTTTTTTGTACTACAGACAGAATTCATGTCAAGGAACCGCTTCGTTTTCATGTGTGCTGCCACTTTGCTAATGATTACACATTTATCCTATCTATCATTCAGGCAATCTCTAAAAATCTCCCATGCAAAAGTAAAAAAATATCCCTCTGGCTATAATCTCCACGGTAAAGAGAGTCTCGAAATTCCATCAACAGCAACAAACACAGAGTAATAATGTAGGCGCGTAATATGCTACAGACAAGTCTGTTTTCATTTCAAGTGTTGGGAAAGCAGCAAAGTGATGGCACTAATGAAGTAATACAGTAAGATGCATGATTGAAACAAAAAGACAAATAACAAAAGGAATATTGCATATCAATGAAGTATCTTTATTGGCGTTTTTTTGTTGTTGTTTTTTTGTATGTGCTTTTTCCCCCCTTCCTTTTCTCCTTGAAAAGAAAGAGTTAGTGTATATGAGGTTAACCGGTTCATGGTGATACATAATTTGTTATACAGTTACCAGTTGAAAAAGAGCATTAATAATTGATGTATGAATAATATGAAAGACATTGTATTATTACCAACTCAGAGCGGTTTGCTTATACATGCAATAAATAATCACATAGCCTAAAGTTACTTCTTCAGCTTGATCTCAGCTCCTTATAAAAAGACAAGCAACAAATGAAATGAAAAGAAGAGCAGAACGTTTTACATACGCATTGTTTAAAATAAAATTTCTATACACAAGAAGGTTCATAAGTACAAATTATTTGCTGTTTTTCTTTCGCCGCCACTGCAACAATACAGACGGGTGCCCCATTAGACTTGTTTCTCTCCCGACTCCCACTATAGAACTATTAACTATCTGCTCAGTCATGATGCACACATAACACACATTTGAGCCTTTACTATCCACAAGGCAGTTCAGTTGCAGAGCAAATGACATTGAACCAAAAAATCTACATTCATAACAAGTAAAGTTTCTCCAAGACCTACAAAATAAAAAAAAAAATAGAACTTATTCTGGTTAACACTTTGCGGACTACTGACGAGAATAATCATGAATGTTGGCCATTGCTTTCAGACCACTGACGAGTATTCTCCTTTTTGGGGTGACCAAAATCTAAACCACTCCAACTTTTTCTAACTTATCCCTCTTGGTGCTGACTTTAAAATTTTGGAAGTGTTAAGCACTCTACTGGGAAAGCCACATATGTGGCTCATTGCACTAAGAAGATCCAGGGTCAGTGTCAGGCTGATCACTAAGGTGTTAAGAGTGAAGCAGAAGAGATGACAGTGAAATGACACTTTATCACCTTTCAGGCAGAGTGCCAGTCTGTTGTGGGTGTACTCTCCAGACTGATAACCACAACACATCTAAATCTACAACAGCCAAAGCCAAACTATGAGATGTAAAAATCACACTTAAGCTTACTTCTAAGAATGTTGAATACTTAGTGGCTATTTTTTCCCTAATAGTTTGAACCCATTAAAAAAAAATACAGTATTTTCTCATCATTACAGAAAATAAAAGTCTCTAAGTTATGTTAAGGTCATTGCTTCATAAAAAAATTTAAAATAATTTAATAAGTTATGCAAAAAAATACAAACAAATGGTGGAAGAATGCAAGAGGTCTCATGGATACAGAGGGTAAGACGCAGTTTTGTCAAAGAACTCGCATAAATGGCCAAGGAAGTTAAACCACAAAACTATAACGTCTCTGTAACATGAAAGTAATAAATGCCATTTCACGACCCATACACCGAGAACAAGATGGAACATTAATTTTTTAAGGCTTCAGAGATGAATAAGAAATCATATTTAGGATTTATTACAGGAAGTCAACTGATTTTCATACATATCAAAGGGTAAATAAAAAAAAAAAAACCACCGAAAATACTGAACAATTTATAAATGGCTTCATTCTACAATAAAGATGTTTCAAGGAAGATAAAGGCTGTGGAGCCAGAAATTAATGTGAAGCTGAAAAGATAATAGATTGCTTCCTCCACAGGATGCTAGCTGTTTACTTCTCTAGTAAATGTGCCGGCATCCAGTTCTTTTCCTTGGTGGGGAGAAGGAAACAATCACATGCAAATACTTCCTAACACAATGCCAGACCCAGAAGTCAAGATTTGAACACAAAACCTTACGATTCAGGTCCACTATATCTTTAAAATACTGCAATTAATAATCCAACATTTTTTTCTTCAACTCAGAATGATTTCACTTTGATTATGTTGAGAATTGAAGCTTTGGGGTATGCACTTTGACCGAAGACTTCTTAAAATAAATGACAGCATTACATATTAATATAGAGCTATAATATTAGTTAATGTAGCCTTCAAAAATCAAGATTTCTCTGAACTTGGAATGGGTAGTGAATCAAATAAGTATGGATTAAGCTCTGCATAATAAGTTGGCTGAGCTTTATACAACAGTGGCAGCTTGTTGGATAAAATGGCAATAATTCTAGCATTGGCGTTAGTGACTTGTGAAGTCTAATGACAAGTCTTTGAACACAATACACCTTGACAACAGAAATTACCCGACGTTTGTGGCACAAACAAAACAAATGCGAACACAAAGAATGTAGTTGACTGCAGTAAACACTACAGTCGTGCAAACCAACAACTAAATCACAAGGCTCCATAAACAACTGTTAAATAATAAACTAACAAGACAATGGCGACTTATTACAGAGAAGAAGTTCACAATAACATTATTCAATTTTCAAAACTAAAACTATTGCCGAATGCAATGAAGGACATAAACAATTCTTATATATTCCAACAACCACGGATTCAGTTCTTCATAGTGGATTATTTGTATTTCAAAAACAAAACATTCACTCACAATCAATTTTAAACTAAAATAATATCAGATACAGATCTTCCTACATATATTAAGCTATACATGACAATGAATAAAATATTTATTTCTTAAGATTATCTTAGTTTTGCTGTAGTCCAAACCCTTAAGCAATGAAGGAAATACTCCCATGCGAAAAAAAGGAACAAAAGCCTATATACGTGCACATTTATTATATTATAAATAAATGTATCCACAACCATGGACGTACTCATGACACTAGGCAGACATGCCAACCCCATTTAAGGTTTGGAGTGATCATGAGCTGAACTCGCAGTAAAATGAGGACCCAAAAGAGTAATTTTACCGCACACAAAATAGCGCCAGAGAATGAAGAACATAACGGCAATGAGACTTAAAAGCATATATCCTTGCCGTAATTGCCCATAAACCGTAATTTCTGACAGCTCCCCGTAATTTCTTACGGCAAACCCGTAAAGTTGGCATGTCTGATTAGGGACACATTATTATCCTTGTTTTTTTGTTCCAGTTTTATTTTTATAAATGAGAAAATGGATCGGCTACTAATACCCTCTATGGATTTCTGGTACATAACAATGAACTCTTCACTGCAGCATTTCCTTGCAATCTGTTTGACAACAAAAATAAAAATCAATGTTCCAAAAAATATGGATAACATGCTTGTAAGATATAAATGTCATCAAAGCAGATATTTGAAAGTTTTTACTCTTGTTTATGTAAGGGAGATATATCTATTTTGAAGCAATAAATACTCGTGATCTTTGACATTCTTATACAAAGCAAACATTTGTTTGTTTTTTAACAATATTTGAAGGAAGGCAAGTTCCCACATTTTATTAAGTAATAAGTGTATGCTTTGAATTTATATTAACTTCAATTTCATCCAAGTTCAATTAATTAGCTCATATTTTACTCAGAATCAGTACTACTTTCACCTCTGTTCTCCAACATCATCTCTTTCTATGGACTAAAGAAAGGATGCAGACAAAGGATACACGTAGCAGGTCAAATGATTGTAATGTACAATTCAGTTGTAGATCTATTATAAATAGTAGCATTACTTTGCACTCCAAGCCTTCATGAATGTTACCTCCTTTTACCACTTGGAATAATAAATAGTAAACAACTGCAACAATACAGATGGGTTATCTGTTCAGTCATAACACACATTTGAGCCTTCACTATCCACAAGGCAGTTCAGTTGCAGAACGAATGACAGGAAACCAAGAACTCTGTAGTTCATAGGACGAAAAGTTTTTCCAAGACCTACAAAATAATGAAACATATTTTTCCGACATGACAACTCCTGTTTTCAACTTTAATGAATCAACTACGTCAGTTCCTATTTTGGGCATTAAGATAAGTACAAAAATGTTCAGAAACAAATACGTTTGTAATAAGATCTCACCCTTTTGTCTTCCTAACATTAAGATTTCGTATACAGGTACACAACACAAGTGAATGCTGAAGATAATAAAATGCAGCTAGCAAACTGTTTCAGTCGTTTAATTAACTATCGAGTTCAATCATCAGTTGCAATGCATGATACCCAGAATGAATTTTGCAGCCCTGTGCTCCACAAGGAGCCGACAGGATTAAAGTCAAGTAAATCAGAATGAACGCGCATCCACTGCAACTTTTCGCTTCTTGCGCAACATGTGAGTATTGTGTTGGCACTACCAGGTCATCCTAGAGTAAACTGCATAAGTTACTTTCAAAATTTACTTAAAATGATACAAAAAAGAACAGGTTGCATCCAGCCAGACAATTTGGTCAGGCCAAATGCTCCTCATCTCATTCCAACAAAATTCCATACTTTCAACCCAGTCAACAATGTCAACTTTGCCAAAAGGGACTGGAAAAATAAACTTTCAAACTTAAGATTTTTATTACGACTCACTACTCACCAACCTACTCTCACTTGATATTCATCCTAGCACTAAGTTAAGAAAATGCACACATTTCTTACAATTTCACACAATATTTCTCTTATTCTTTCTCACAAAAGCTTCAGCACCAAGAAATCACAAAAGCTGCATATTGTCAATATAAGCATTTAGAGGTGAACACATAAAGACAGGAAGTGGGGGGCTGATAAAATTCAAAGAGACAGGCAGGCTTTGTAAGGTGAAGAAGAAGTATTACTCCCAAATTTTGTCACATTTTTTTTTAGACCAGAGAGCAAAGCCAAGTGCTAGAATATGTTTAACTGCTTTCACATAGTTTCACACAAGTGAGACACTTGTGTCGAGGGGTAACGTTAGTCTTCTGCATTCACAAAGCCTTACCCAACCTGCCTTCTACTGCAGGCGGTCCAATCAGTCAAGCCTGCTTTCATTAGCTGGGCTAAGATGGAATGGGCACAGTAGCCTATCACAAAAGGAGTGCGGCTGAGAACTGGCAACTCAGAAAGTCTTGAGGATATTCCAATATCAGACTTGCCGCTTCTAAGATTCCCCAACCAGTTCCAGACAGTTTCAAACCGATCCGTTCTCCAACACTTTCAGCTGTTTTAACACCGTGTCAATTAGTTTCTTCTTGTCCCGTTCATTCTTCTTCAGTGATGTGAATAAATTATTTTTCTTCTTGTCAGCATTGTTCAACCTACAAAGACAAGATGGGGGGAGAGGAGAGAAAGAAAATTAGGACTTAAGTCAACAACACTTTGAAACTCATTCCACGTTGAAACCAAACAGGTTTGACAAGACTAGAATTGGTCTACATGTATTGGGGAATATATTCTCAACATTATCTGACACTGTTTAACAAGTAGAAGCAGCATTCTACATGGGGCTTCGTTTAAAGCATAAATATATATAAACCTTAAACATTTGGTGGCACGGTGGTTAGAGGGTCCAGGGTTTCGAAGCCGGGAGGTGACAGTTGTTGTTGTTGTGTAGTTTGGAAAGACACTATACACCATTTTTCCTCTCCCCACCCAGGTGTGAATTGGGTATCAGTATATTCTGATGGGGAAATAAACCTACGACGGACTAGTGTCCTGTCTAGGAGATGAAATACAAGTCATCTGTTCCGCTTCACACTACCGAAACTGGGATAAGCTCCGGCTCTATGGGCCTCATTGGCCTGAAGGAACTTTACTTACTACTTACTTAAAAATTTTAATTAACTCTGATTAGATTTCTCTATGCTAATAAATCAGTGAGATAGAAGGGAAAAAAAAGTGACAACAAAGGAATGAAACTTCAAAAAACACATACTTACTTTTCTAATAAGCTGATGGCCGTATGCCGAGGAACCCTCAGGTAACGAGAGCGCTGTTTGCCAAAGTCTGCCAAGTAGACTGACCAGTCCCAGTTGATGAACAAGTCAAGAAGCTGGAAATGAGAAAAACAGAGATCTCCTACAATATTGGCAAATAAATTATGTACATCACTTCATTGCTAGCTTAAAGGCGTTTACACTTCACTTCACTTGTCTCTTGACTTCTGTAGATGTAGATGGGGCACTAGTGAAGACGTTTCAAGCACTTTCCTTCACGTCTTTATCTTCCACCACCCACTGGGATTCTGCCAGGCTCAGTCATGTCCATTCTTGTATGTTATCTTCCGACCTCTTTCTCTGTCTTCCATGTCTCCGGCTTCCTTTAACTGTGCCTTGCACATTTTTTTTTAGCAAGGCCTCTTGAACAAAAAACGTGCCGTACCATTTTCATTTTCATTTCTTCGCAACAGTGAGGATGTCATCATGGGGTCCTATAGCTTCAACAAACAGTCTGCTTACCAAATGTAGAAATATTATAGAATATCAAGAACAGTGTAAAAGTTACCTGTCTTAAGTCTGTGAAGGCCATCTGTAGTGTACCATCATTGGAGTCTGGCACTGGTTCTGAAGCTGCAAATTCTGCAACAAAATGTGTAAAACTTATGATCAAACCTTGATACATTTGGTCTTTTTTTTTTTTAAAGAAAACAAGTACGTTATAACTTTTCATAAATAAATAGAATCTTCTACTAATACATGGCTCAACAGTTTTCTTAAGCTTGAGAAATAAATCTTGTGCTTCAGACACTTTTGTATCACAAAGGGGGACCTGACCTTACCATGCTTGTTCATAATAAAGCACCAACTTAAGGAGTCCAAAGAGGACCACACAGAGGTCAGTGATGTTGACTCACAACACCTCACACTCCCTGTGATATTCAGATTGAAGGGCTGCAGCTATAAATTTGAAAAAGTATATTTATACTAAAACCACTCAGCTACAAATGTTCAGGTCCATGTCAAAAGATATGTATGTACCAGTTGAAGAAAAGTAGCAAACACAACAAAGAAAAGTTGAAGAAATGTAATCCTTGAAAAATTATTACATTTCATTGTTCAAGATAGCTACCTTTTTTTTTTCAGAGGCCAAAGTTCTAATGTAAGACACAGCAGCGAGTCCAATCTTCAATACAGGACGTGCAAAAAAACTAGAAATTCAAATTTAACAGAAAACTAAGCTCAAATGCAGTCTTCACAAAAAGTTAAGGACCACTTTTCTTGTTTTGCCGAAATTGCAGATTTTCAAACACGTCAAGCATGCTG